>LPNX010223659.1:3912-140517 GCA_001517045.1 Pseudotsuga menziesii
TATGAATCTTTATGACGGAAGAATCAAATTATGTTTCCACATTCTATATGTTGAGAGGGAGAAGCTAGATTTGCTAGGTCCTTAAAAACCAATGGAACTGGTTAATTAAAGTCCCGCTATGTAAAATTATGCATGGCACTCATGTTTAGAAGAAATCTATATGTCAGAATCTTGGATGATTCTTAAGATGAGAGTGCCAAATGTATTTAAATAATATTTTGTTCTGATTGAAGAAAATGTTAAATAGAGTTCTTGAAAGGATTCTAGAACAATGGAGTCGATGACCACACACATGAAAGATAAATCTGATTCTTATTACAGTAAGTACTGTTAGAATCATCAACCCATAGTTAGCTACCTTAGAAATTAAATTAATCAATTGTCTTATTTTCCTAGTTTCATGATTCCACCTTATGCATGTTGTCATCTACCTATCCATAGTGGTCAAACTTGCCTATTTTGACTCATGGAGTGCTTGGGAAACCTCAAGGAATCAAATCTACTTTATTCCTGGCCTCCTAGGTTCCCTTCTGCTTTTTCTGCTTTATTGCCTGCTTTTTCAGTGCTTTAAGGCAATTGGGAAAGTTTGACTGGGTGAGGTTAACTAGTTTTTTGTCCTCCACATCCTCCACTCTTTTCTCCTATGAAAAGCATGTATGAGTTTTCCTTCCATCACCTTTTAGCTTTCCTAAGTTATTTTTCCAATTCATGAGCTCCTTATCTGATTTGGAAACTACTTTATGCACCTATGGGGGAATTGCTTAATTTTAGTAAGCCTGCTTTTGACTAGATTCAAATTGCCTCCTCATGCATTTGAATCCCTTATGTAATTATTTAATGCAGTAGCCTATGTTATTATAGGGTTGGATATTGTACACTTATTCAATACAGTTTAGTGTTCAACTCCATATTCAGTCTCTTTTGTGAGTGATTTTGCATGTACAATTGATAATTGTTGTGAGTGTTATTGTTCTATCACTGGGTTCAATTTCCACATGGTATCAGAGTCATTGTAGATCAATTTCTCTCCTTCAAATTTGTTTTGCAGGTTCGACATCAGTGATTGGGAGCCTTCTACTGACAGCCGAGACAATTTTTGAGCTATGGATCAATCTCAGAAGATCATCTTGACTCCCTTCAATTTATTTGAATGGAAAGCAGAGATGGAGATACTATTGAGATCGAAAGGCCTCTACAAGGTGACTATGGCAACATAAGTAGAGCCCAATGCAGCTACAAAGAAGATAAAATGGCACAACAGGAGGGATGAGGCCTATGGTCTCTTGTGTCTGAGTATTTCCAGAGACCTCCTTTTCCAATTTGATGGATTGACATCACCGAATGAAGTATGGGAGAATATTGTTGATATTTTTGGAAATACAAATGAGATGAGCGGACATCAAATCGAAAATGAACTAATCTCCCTGAGTCCAAATAGCTTTGAATCCCTACAACTCTATTTCTCCAAGTTCAAAGCACTTGTTTTGCAGCTAAAACAATGTGGGATCAAAAAGAAGGATGATCAGCTGGTCTTGGCCATACTCTTGAAGCTTGGCCCTGACTATTCAGTGTTTGTTTCGACCTTCTATGCCACAAAGTTGACAGCTCGAACTTGGAAGATGCCTAGCCTTGCATATTTCATGGAATCTCTCACACAAGAACAAGACAAACTGGTGATGATGGGCACCATCAAACCATCCAAAGAACAAGCTCTGGTTGCTAGAGATTCGAGGGTGGATTCAAAAAGAAAAAATAAAGCTAAAAATCCACCTGAGCAAAAGAGAGACAAGAACAAGTCTCCGGAGGAGCCACAAGGTTCCAAGAAGAGCTACCAGATGAAGAAGAATAAAGGAGAAATCAGCAAGTGCGCATACTGCAATAAGGGCAATCATACTGAGAGCTCCTGCATGAAGAAGCAAATAGACATGCTGACCCAACTCCTGGAGAAGAATGGCATCTCCCTTCCAGACAGCTCAAAGAAGAGAGAAGGAGGATCAGGTTCAGAAGACAGAGAGAGAGTTCATGCATTGGTTGCTGGCACATCAAGCTCACCTAGTTTCATCATTGATTCTGGAGCTTCAAGACATATGGTTTTGACCAAGGAGGCATTCTCCTCACTTGACATGTCGAAAAGGTCCACCAATAGTACTGGGAGATGACTCTCTCATTGAAAGTTTGGGCAAAGGGAGGATTGATCTTGATCATGATCAGTTCAGGAATGTGTTGTATGTTCCTGGTCTTGTCTCCAACCTCTTATCAGTGTATAAGATGACCCACACTGGGTCTGCAAAGAAAGTCATATTCTCCCCTGATGAAGTTGAGATCATAGAGATCTCAAGTGGTAAATTCATTGCAAAAGGAGTTGCAAATCATACTTCGAAGGTATACATGTTCTCACACTTCCTACCCTACTCAAACCCCTCTGCTCTTCTGATTCATGCTAATGAGGAAAGCAAGATTTGGCATGAAATATTTGGCCACCTAAATTACAAGTATGTTTCTGATCTTAGTGAAAAAGAGATGGTCATAGGGTTACCAAAGATAAAATTTTCCAAAGGAGTTTGCCAAGGTTGTATCATAGGAAAACACCCAGAGCATAAATTTGAGAGAGCTAGTCATGAGAGAACCTATGCACCCCTCGAGTTGATCCACAGTGATGTTTCTGGCCCATTCCTTCATATGTCCATGAGTCAGGCCAAATATGCATTGACTTTCATAGATGAATTTTCCAGGTATTGCCGGGTTTACTTCTTGAAACACAAGTCTGAAGTTTTTGGCCTCTTCAAAGTCTTTAAGGCTTTGGTTGAAAACCAGTATGAGAGGAAACTCAAGGTCCTCAGATCTAAAAATGGTGGTGAGTATGTCAAGTCTGATTTTATTCAATATTGTGCAGATGTAGGTATTCAGATGCAACATTTTATCCCTTACACACCACAACAAAATGGTGTTGCTGAGAGGAAGAACAGATCACTGAAGGAGATGGTGACATGCATGATGGAGGCCAAAAATTTTCCACCAAAGTACTGGGTCGAAGCTATCAACTGTGTAGCCTATATCCAGAATATGGTGCCTCATAAAAATCTTGATGGTATGACTCCTTTCGAAGCATGGAGTGGGCACAAGCCAGATGTGACCCATTTCAGGATTTTTGGCTCAAGGGCTTGGGCTAGAATTCCAACAGAAAAGAGGAAGGATTTGCAGCCCCAAAGCCAAGAGTGTATATTTGTTGGGTACTCTGAATATTCAAAAGGGTACAAGCTGATAAATTTTAGCACAAAAAAATCCTTCATCGAAAGGTGTGTTCAGTTTCAAGAAGAACCCCTAGCAGCAGTGGAAGTTGGAGAAGCCTCTTCACCACCAGATCCTCTGAAAGTAAGTGAAGAGATTGTTGAACATGCTGATTCTGATATGTCTGATAGTGATGAGTTTATTGCATATCCTAACATCCCTACAAGGACAAAATGGGCATCCAAGACCATTCATGTAGCAGGAGAGCTAGATAGGAATCTTAATGACCCTAGGAGGACTAGATCTCAATTTGAGAGTGCTCTATGCATGAAGGATCCTATGTTTTCTGAGAAATGCTATCTGATGGTGGAATCAGATCCTCAGACATATGAAAATTCAGTAGGAGATCCAATATGGAAAGCATCCATGAAGGAAGAGTTCATCTCACTCCAGAAGAGCAACACTTGGGATCTAGTGGATCTTCCCCCAGGGAGGAAGCTAGTGCAGTGTAAGTGGGTGTATAAGACCAAATTTGCTGCTGATGGTTCACCTTTGAAGTACAATTCCATATTGGTAGCCAAGGGCTACTCATAGGTTCATGGCATAGATTACAATGAAACCTTTGCACCGGTGGCAAAGATGGACTCCATCAGGCTAGCCTTAGCCATTGTAGCTTCAAAGCAATGGGAGGTACATCACATGGATATAAAGTGTGCCTTCTTGAATGGAGATATCACTGAAGAGATATACATGCAGCAGCCTCAAGGATTTGCTACTAACCCATCTCTTTTGTGCAGGTTGAGAAAGTCATTGTATGGGCTAAAGCAAGCCCCCAAGGCTTGGTATGCCAAGATTGATAGCTTCTTGCTATCACTGAATTTTGTTCAGTGAAAATCAGATCCAAATGTCTATTTGAAGTTAATTAATGGTTCATTAATGATCATTGTGTTATATTTTGATGACCTTCTCATTACAGGAAGCTCAAATGATGAGATTGCTTCCTTGAAGGGTGCAACGAACCAAGCCTTCTCCATGACAGATTTGGGGCTCTTAAGCCAATTCTTGGGGTTTTAGATTGCTCAAACCAAAGCTGGAATCAAGGTGCACCAATCCAATTATGCCTTGGATTTTCTAAACAAATTCAAAATGAAGGATTGCAAGCCAAGCAAGACTCCTTTCCTTTCAGGAGTGAAGCTGGAAGAAGCTGATTCTTCACCTATGGTAAACAATACACTGTATAAGTAATTGATTGGATGTTTGTTGTATCTTACACATACTATACATGATATTTATTATGCAGTAAGTGTGGCTTCTAGATACATGGATCAGCCTCATGAGATCCATTGGAAAGCAGCCAAAAGGATCCTTAACTTTGTTCAGGGAACAAGGACACATGGGATCTTCTATAAAGCAAAATATGATCTTGATTTGATTGGATTTACTGACAGTGATTGGGCAGGTGATAGAAAAAATATAAATTCCACATCAGGGTATGTGTTCATGCTTGCAGAAGGGCCAATTAGCTCGTCAAGCAAGAAACAGAGTGCCATTGCACTCTCATCTACAGAAGCAGTGTACAGAGGAGTTGTAAATGCAACAACTCAATGTTTATGGTTGCAGGGGTTACTTGGAGAGTGTGGCTTCGAATCAGAGTACTCAACTACCATCTACTGTGATAACAAGAGTACCATTCGAATCTACAATGATCCAGTTTAGAAGTAGAGAACCAAACACATTGAGATCCATATGCACTACATCAGAGAGCTTGTGCATGATGGCACCATTCACCTACTCTTCTCTTCATCTTCAGAACAAGTAGTTGATATCTTCACCAAAGCATTTTTTGAGAAGACCTTCAGTAATCTCAAATCACTGCTTGGGATTGCTGATCATGCTGTGAAGCATGATTGAAGACAAGATTTCCAAATTTTGTTTTACAGTCCATGTTTAAGGGAGGATTTTCCCATGTGGTTTTTGCCTCTTTCCTTGTTTAAATGGACATCCAGTATGTAAAGGGTGACTAATCCTTGTTTCTAGGCCCTATGATTTTCTGATATATTACTCAAAAGTCAGGATTAAGGGGGGGTTTTAGAATAATCAACCCATAGCTAGCTACCTTAGACATTAAATTAATCATTTTTGTCTTATTTGCCTAGTTTCATGATTCCACCTTATGCAAGTTGTCATCTACCTATCCATAGTGGTCAAAATTGCCTATTTTGACTCATGGAGCACTTGGGAAACCTCAAGGAATCAAATATTCTTTATTCCTGGCCTCCTAGGTGCCCTTCTACTTTTTCTGCTTTATTGCCTGCTTTTTCAGTGCTTTAAGGAAATTGGGAAAGTTTGACTAGGTGAGGTTAACTAATTTTTTGTCCTCCACATCCTCCACTCTTTTCTCCTATGAAAATCATGTATTAGTTGTCCTTCCATCACCTTTTAGCTTGCCTAAGTGCTTTTTCCAATTTGTGATCTCCTTAGCTGATTTGGAAACTACTTTATGCACTTATGGGGGAATTGCTTAATTTTAGTAAGCGCTTTTGACTAGATTCGAATTGCCTCCTCATGCATTCGAATCCCTTATGTAATTATTTAATGTAGTAGCCTATGTTATTACAGGGTTTGCTATTGTACACTTATTCAATACAGTTTAGTGTTCAGCTCCATATTCAGTCTCTTTTGTGAGTGATTTTGCATGTACAATTGATAATTGTTGTGAGTGTTATTGTTCTATCACTGGGTTCAATTTCCACAAGTACACAGACATGTACATCAAAGCATGTGTTGTGTTACCTACTTAGTACAAGTATAAGTAGATTTAGACATGTATCGGTTAGTGAAAGAAATCTTCACGGATATATGTATTCTGACTAGTACACCAATCTAGAATCATCACATAAAAGATGTTGCTCCACATAGAGAATATTGTAAATAAGTAAATATTTATAAATTTCCTAGTCAGTTATATCCAAGACATGGTACAGAAAGGAGTTGTGTAACTCATGTACATATCCACAGATAAGAATAGTTTCCATCATATTTACTAATCCTCTGTCCATAACAAGTGTGGTATAGTATAAAAAGACTCCTCTAGTTGAAGAGGAAGTATTGATGTATCTTCATATGAAGCAGTCGTTGAAAATACCCAAACTAGTTAGTCATGATACATGACTCAAGCAACCAAGGGATGTGATACCTTGTGGAGAGAATCCACATGAGAAGATACATGGCCAAAGTCTTAGAGATTATTAGATAATCTAGAAGAGTTATAGTCTAAACTTCCAAAGAATAGTTAAACCTCTTGGAGAGGTTAGATAGACATAAATTTGTCTATGTGGGGTACTGTGATATGAAATCACTATAAAATTTATCAAGCCTTGAAGAACATTAGAGAATGCTAATATCACTAATAAATTCTTCAGATGGTAGAAGATTCTTGAAGTCAACAAGTGTTGAAGAGTGAAAGAAAATATATATTTTCATTTTGTCTGATATTACACATTTGGTGTATAATGTTGTATATGATGGATTTGAAATCCATGGTGTCCAATTTCGAGAAACTATATTCTGGATTTGATCTAGATGATGCTACTATGTGTAAGTAGTTGGTTGGTCTCTAAGAAGACTTGATGTATTTATTCTTACTAACTAAGAATATGTTTGTGTACCTTTGTGGTACATTAGAAAAGGTTATTTATTGTATTTTGATGCATAGAAGACCTATTATATATCTTGGGATTATCTATGTATTTTGTGGATAGTACTACTGTTGAGGAATAGTGTATCTTGGGATGATACCTACTATGGTGAAAGACATGATCCTATAGTTATCAGGTGTTAATAGTCAAGATTTATGAAAAACACTTTGTGTTATGCTAAAAAACATTGAGATA
Organism: Pseudotsuga menziesii; assembly: GCA_001517045.1. NCBI lineage: Eukaryota > Viridiplantae > Streptophyta > Pinopsida > Pinales > Pinaceae > Pseudotsuga > Pseudotsuga menziesii. The sequence continues at coordinate 11,034 of LPNX010223659.1, forward strand.
AGTTTTTACTTCATCGAAGTCATGGTCATGTAAAATCAATTTTAAGAACATAGCCACTAATGATCAAATTGCAAATTTGTGAACAAGTCATTGTTAGTAGAGAAGTTGAGATACTTATGAGATACGATTGGTTGTGCAGGAAATTCTTGGTAAAGAATACAATGCCTCCCTCACTAAGAGAGAGTGTTGTTTGTACAACATCAAGAGTCATCCTTTGAACTTGTGGTTTGTATCAAGTAATTTTTATTCTCATAGACACTACCCTATGAGATGGATCTCCTTAACTGGATATGGTATTTTGGTTTGTATCAAGACTGAGTCTTGAGCTTTGCATCAAGACTAATGGACGTTTGGTTTGTATCAAGTCAGGATTGGTGGCTTTCATCAAGTCCTACCTAGTCCTAACATGTTGATGTGATTATACTATGTAATGTATTACTAGTCATGGCCACTAAAATGTTATAAGTATCCTTTAGGGCTTAGCTACCCCAAGAGTGATATACTTTAGCATGTGATTATAGGGACCACGGTAATTAGATATGATCATAATTATGGAATAATTATTTTGAGTATGATATGATAATATGGATAAATAAATAATAGACATATGGACCATGTAGTATTTAATTAATGATAATGAGATAAGTCATAGAGAAAGAGAATAAATTTGAACTGCCCATACATGCCTCCAATGAATTTGAATTGTAAAGGCTTCAATAAAGCCTTAGTTTTAAATAAATAATGTTTTAGTTAACTAAAGAAACCTCTCCTTGATTCATACAAAATATTTGTGCGTGAATGGAACTGAGTGTGAAGCACTAAAGAAAATTAGTTCAGTTCAATTCAATTCAATTCAGTTTAGTTATCATTCAGTTCAATTCAGTTCAATTTTAGTTCAAGTCAGTGAACATTCAATTAAATCTAATTGAGGAAAGGAGGGTCCATATCTTGTGCATAGTGGATAATCCTAAGTTCCAACTTGGCACTAGTTCTTAGGAGGGCACTAATGTTTGCATGGAAGGAGTTGAGTTAAGCTCCTCTTTGACAATGGGCTATGTAATGTTCCTAGGACTATTCTGGAGACCTCTGTTTGCTACCATTGTGCATGCTAGGTGTTATGTCTTGTTATTAATATGCTAGGCACTTGTCAAGTTCAATACAGTTGATTAAAGTGTTGTATTGGATCTCTCTTTTCTACTGTTGAGGTGACATTTGTTATCGAAAAAGTTGCTTATGTGTTGTAAATTATTCTCTGCAAATCTATCTATCATACTCAAATAATTGTTTGTGTTTTTCATCCTTTGTGTTTGTAGGGATTTCCCATGGTATATGTTGTCTCTCATGATTGATTGATTATATGGTTGATTTATGGAGTTGATTTGCATGGATGAAATTTATAAAGTTGATTTATGTGGCTGATATCTTAATGAGATTTATATGTGGCTAATATATTTATGTTGTTGATATAGATGTGGCTGATATATTAATATATGGATAATTTATGAGATACATAAGTGGTTAAATTGATTGATAAAATTTTTAAATTTCAAGCATCTCCGATTTTTCTCAAACATCCACAAGTGTATTTCAACTTGGGTTATTTAATGCCTCTATTTGTGGGAGATTTCATCTTGGGTTAAATGATGCCCCGATTTTGTGCTTGTGTGACCACTGATGGTGGCTGAGTCATAGGTGGTGTAGGTTAGACCGATGATACAATAGGGGTGATTAGTTGTTTTGGCACCATATGTAATGCATAATGGGTTTTGAAGCCGTCTCGAGGAGTGGTGGTGTGAGGTACCACAAAGGAATCCTCAACGTGAGCCTTGGGAGTGTTAAGTAATCCATGTTTGATGTTCCTTTCACTGCTATGGGGTGGGGGGTAAAAAATGTTATCTAGAACATGTGAGGAACGCAAGGGTTAATGATATGGAGGATCTCAAAAGGTAAAAAATCCAAAATACCAACATTGCAAAATGGACATAAGTATGTCAAATATCTCATTAATATATTTCCAACGGTTCATCAAACGGAGGTTGTATGCGAAATTTATTATAGTCTTAAGGTTGGGAGGAACAAAAAAATAAAGGTTGTAGGTGGTCCCATAAGCTTCCATGTGGAACCCTAGTTAGCAAACTGATGTTGCAGGTGGGACCCACGGTTGATAGTGTGGAAGCATATGGACTAGTCAACAATGGTGTGGACCAAGGTAATTTTTAGGGGTGAAATTTCGCCAATTGGCTATTTTGGGGGTTTTTTTCAAAAAATAAATTCATTATTTTGTCATTTTTAGTGTCCAGTGTCACCTATATTTACACAGAATATGTTTTTTAATCATAATATTCACCAAAATTTACAAATTTTGGTGTTAATTTTATGTTTCATACTTAATATTCTCCTACCTATCTATAAACATGTTTTTTTCAATCCAAAACAATTGCCTAGAATAATATACTTAAGTATAATATTAGAATCCTTACAAATACCCTGGTGTAGACAAATGGTATGGTGACATGTGGTATCCAAGTGCGTGTAATTTGGACCAATTAGAACCTTCCATGTGGCAATATGGAATTGATGAATATGGTTCACGTCAAAAATTTTGAACGCACAATGCGAATCAAACCTAAGACCTCCCACTACTATCCAACCATTGGACCACCCAAGCTTCTCTTTGATGAAAATGGGAGAAAAGGATTTTATGTTTGTGGAAACATTGAGGTGGACACAAAAAAGGGTCCGGGCTAATCCCCAAACCTTGGTTTCCAAACATCATAAGTTCTCACAAGATATGTAATGGGATGGTTAATCTCAACAACACATTTAACACATAAGACTTTGAATAAGTTTTCAAAAGTGGGTTGTTATGTATTTAAAAAAACGTTTCAACAAAACATACCATATGGTTATGTGTAACCAAGAAACATTTCCACATATTAAACAACAAAAAACCTTGTTCGAAATTGATTTTCGTCCATGCCAAAATGGGAGTCATTTGGAATGGTTTTTAACCAATGTATGGTTGGCATGAAAATAAGGCTAAGGTACTAGGGTCTAGTTGTAATTTATGGGATATTGGTATTTTATTTCCTAACTTTATTATATGCCACTTTATTATTTTTTTAGTGGTTGTTTTTCATTTGCCATGAATTACGAAGGTTTTTTGGCATATGGTTTGGCATGGTCACCATGAGATGGGATTTTAACCATAAGAAACCAACAAATGGTTATGTTGTTTCATAACTGTATGGACTATGAATATGGCATAAATTTGGAATGTTGTCCACATGACAATTGGATGTGTGGAAATTTAATAAACTCACTTCATAATTTAGGATAAAATATTTAATCAATTTTGATTAATTTCCTACCCACTAGCCTAGATAGTTGGCGTCCACTTACACCACACGGTCAACACTTTCAATATATACCCTAGGAGCACTTTAATACTGATTCTTGTTTGATCTTGCCTACTTTATTGACTGTCAGAATTAGTAATTGTGATTTCGGGCAGATTATTTATTTTACTGCGTTATTCCATCTTTTTAGTGGATAAGGTAAAACTAGTCAACTAGAAAACTGCTATCTTTTGTTGCCAACCCATCCTCCATAATTTTCTCTGCATATTCTAGGATTAACATGTTTTTCCATCATACTTGAAAACTTACTCATGCTTTTTCTAATTCGTGAGATCCTTGACTGATTTGGGTATTGCTTTAGCCACCTATGGGGGTTTATCATATTTAGTAAGTCTATCTTTCTAAGCTTGATGAGTTGAATCCAATAAAATTAGAATTTACCTATGAGGGATATACTATTTATGTAAACTATTATTCATAATTATTCAATATAATGATACACTCCAATATTCATCTCATCATTCATGTGATTTAATCTATATTCTTCTCTCTAGTTTTCCTGTGTATGCTTGTGAGAATTATCTTAGTAGAAATATCTACTTCATATACTTCTTCTTAGAATATTTACTCATAGCATTAGAGCTGCTATTTCTACATGGTATCAGAGTGCAAGGTTGTCCAATTTTAATAGCGTTGAGGAGCTATATGCTCTCTCTATTAGAGTGCATCCATTCTCCTATCCCTCTCTGATGAAGAGCTCGTATTAAGATTACAAGATTTTCTCCTAGTTTTATTTGTGCAAGTTGCAGAGACTTTATTTTTTAGTGCATCAACGTCTCAATATGTATTCTTATTCATCTATAATCTTGACTCCCTTCAAATATCATGAATGGAAATCCAAAATTGGAATTCTATTGTGCGGTAAGGGACTCTATAGAGTTTCTATGGCCTTTTAAAACGAACCAAACTCTGTTGTTGAGAAAGCTAAGTGGTATAATAGGCTGGATTAAGCCTATGGATCATTTTTCCTCTCTATTTCCCCTAATACACTCTTTCATATATATGGTTTGACCACTCCAAAGGAAGTGTGGACAAGACTTGATTCTCTCTTTGGAGTTGAAGATGAGTTAAGAGCGCATCAATTGGAGATTGAGTTATTCTCAATGAGTCCAATGAGTTTCGATTCTATTGGGAGTTTCTTAACCAAATTCAAGTCACTTTTTCTAATACTCAAGCATTGTGGGATTTCGAAGAAATATGATCAATTAATCATTTCCATTCTATCAAAATTGGGTCCTGGATACTCAATTTTTGTGTCTAATTTTAATGCTACTAGGATTGTTGTTCATGATTTGAAAATTCCTTCTTTGTGTACTTTTCTTTGATTCACTAACAAAGGAGAAAGATAAATTGATCCATATGGGTTCTCTTAAATCTTCCAAGGGAAAGGGAAATTATCATGTTTTCATTGTTTAAGGAAGCAAAATACCAAATCCAAAGAGAATAAAATTGGGAAATATAACAAGCCAAAGTGAGAAATTGAAGATGAAAGTTCGAAGCCTACTGATCAAGATTCAATGAAGAAAGTGAAGAAGAAATGAAGTACATCTAAGTGTTCTTATTACAGAAAAATATTTCATCCATAGAGTAAATTTTTCAATAATAATATGGACATCATGTCTCAACTTCTTGAGAAGCACATCATCGAAGTTATAGATGAGCCATAGAATCCTGCTAATTCTTCAGAACACTGTCATAGTGCACAGTTCCAAGGTGATATAAACTATTCCTTGAGTTCCTGAGTTAAATAATTTCCTCACATATATGATATAGATTCATTATATTATATATCAGAATCATAAATATCGTATCCTTTCTTTGATAATCCACCTATCAGTCTCCTAGATTCATCTCTCAATAATTGTGATTTTTCACTAGATATTGACTTGTCTTTAAGAAACTCTTCCTCACTACATTCAAATGGTTATAATTCTGATTTAGAGTCATGTTTGTAGGATGATATACATTTCATTACACCATTCATACCACCAACCTTACCATCTACCATACCTTTGAATACTCCTAATACTATACAAATCCCAAGTCCACTAGTTGATTCATCATTGGTCTCTTATGCAGTGTTACTTATATTACATGCTTTGAAGTCTTGATTATCTTTTATTGGTTGGTTATCCATGACCTTAGTCATCTTTGGACTGATATTACACATGTTGTGTATTTTCTAAACACTCACGGTTCATATGTCAAGTTCATCCATCATTCATATTTTTGCATTCATCAATTTTCCCCAGTTGCTTATACTTTTAAGCAACTTTTCCTAGTCTAGCCCTATATATTCATGGATTCACTGAAGCCTTCAAATTTTCTGTTCCATATGCTAATGTTTCTGATATATCATATTTTTTCATCCTCATATAATGTCTGGGAAGGTGCTACATCAGATTGGAGGAATGATATGTGATTCACATCACAATTTTGTAGTGATTCGAGGAACTAATTGTGTAACAAATTGTCTTAATTTGTGCACTCTTTGGGAAGGATTATGCACACACACACACACACACACACACACACACACACACACATATTCCATTTCGTATTGATTTTTCATATCATAGTTTATTAGTAGCAAGAATAAATCATATAATTATCCTACTTCATTAGATGGAGAGATACCAGAAGTCTCTCCACTTCTTTCTTACAAATTCTACACTCTATCACATTATCATAGAGTTCGTGATTTCTTCATCAATTATTTCATCCAGAAGAAGTTCATTTAGATCATTCAAGTGAAGATAAAGACATATTGAAGACATGTTATTCAAATTTTGTGCCTTGTCCTTTCTCGAGGGAGGATTTTCCCCATGTGTTTTTGACTCTTTCCTCACTTTTCTAGAGATGAATAATTGTAAAGAATTACCATAACCTTGTTGTTGGGCCCTATATACACATATAATTCATCCATAGACATCATAAAGTCATACTTAAAGGGGCGTGTAGGAATATAATAAACCCACTTCATAACTTAGGATAAATATTTAATCAATTTTGATTAATTTCCTACCCACTAACCTAGATTGTTGGGATCCACTTGCACCACATGGTCAACACTTGCCATATATACCCCAAGAGCGCTTTAATCCCGATTCTAGGTTTATCCTGTCTACTTTATTTACTATTGGAATTAGTAACTATACTTTCCTATAGATTGTGTATTTTATTTCTTTATTCCATTTTTCCAGTGTATAGGGTAAAGCCAGTCAACTAGGAAACTGCTATCTTTTGTTTCCAACCCATCCTCCATGATTTTATATCTATATTCCAGGATTAGCATGTTTTTCCATCATACATGAAAACTCACTCATGCTTTTTCTGATTCATGAGGTCCTTTATATATTTGGGAAGTTCTTTAGCTACTTATGGGGGTTTATCATATATAGTAAGTCTATCTTCTTGATGTTGATGAGTTCTCTCCAATACAACTCGATTTTACCTATGAGGGATGTACTATGAATGTACACTATTATTTATCATTATTAAAAGGAAGGATACACTCTAATATTCATCTCTTCATTCATGTGATTTAGTCTCTATTCTTCTCTTGATTTTTCCTATGTATGCTTATGACAATTATCTTAGTAGGAAGATTTACTTCCTGTGCTTCTTCTTAACATATTTACTCATGGCATTAGATCTGCTATTTCTATAGGATGTAATTCCATATGGGGGATGGTAATGAAAGGTGAAATCCCATCATTATGAAAATTGTAAGTCATGGTTGGGATATGGATATTCATGTCATTTTGGTTGTGGCTAGATCAACTTATGAGCTGAGTTTGGGATCACATGTTTCATGAAAAATGAGTGAAACTCAAGCTATTTAAACCTCCATTACTCATTAGTGAGGCATCATCCATTCAGTGAAACCATTTTCATTAGAGATGAGAGAACCTATGAGAGCTCAACTCTCAGTTCTATTTGTGAGAGAGGTTCCATTAGGAGACTCCATTTTTGAAGTTCCATTTGAGATAGCATCATGACTAATGTTAGATTCATTACGTTTGGATATTTAAGTTGAGAGACTCTACATTTTGACTCCATGTTGTTTGGAGGTCATTTTTTATACTTTGATGTTTTGCTTGGGATAGCGTGGCCTTGCTAGAGGCTTGTGGAAAGAGGTTATTGAGAGAGAATGATGGCTATGCCATGAAGAAATTCTAATTTTGCAGAATGTGTAACCAAAGGAGGACTAACTATAGCTTATGCACTAGTTCAAGTGTTGGCCTTTGACACTCTTGGTCTAAGGAACAAAGATGAAGGACTTAGATGAGGGTGTGTCTATTTAGAGTAAATTGCTATGAAAGAGAAGAAGGGGACCAATAAAGCAGATTTTGTAGTTGAATCCATATGATGCACTTTTATGTATTTCAACATCATGTTAATGGATCGATCACTCTATTTTGACTAGTCCTCGATACTTGGACAATATAAGTGGTGAAACCCATTATAATCTCATATTCATTATGTGCTTGTATATCTTGTGTTTCTATTGTTCATTTTATGATGCACAGTTTATGGTATACTTTTTTTTAGATGCACCAAGATGACAGGAAAATGATATTTATCTAGACTTTGATGTGAGAATGTCCTCACCAACCTTGGATCAGGTCATGACTTGCTCTGTGCCATGACAAATTGGATTTGCTGATGACGATGTCATTGGGTGAGGAGACTCTTTTTCATCGATGAAAAGGGTACACATGAGACCTTCTATGGAGATAGGGATTTCACATGGAGGGCCCGAATACGCCCCTAGGAGGCTAGAATATTTGTACACACTCGGGCCAATTTTGACAAAAGGAGTGGGATTTTCCTCACCTACTATGGTAGGACATTATTAGGGTTGGTACAAGTATGGGGGTCATATTAGTGAAGTTGGTCAAGGGTGACCACTTTCCCATTAAAGGGGATCATCATGATATGGAAAACTGAGGAGGAGACCTCCTTCATGGTATACATGTAACTAAAACCCAACAGGATGTTGTTAAAAATCAAATTAACACTCTTGAGAATGATGCTCTCAAAACATATCTTTATTTTCTCTCGCAATAAGAAGACCAAAATTTGGAATAAATTGATATATTTGATATCTCATTAGACCACTACTTCTCCAAAGGAAGAAGTATGTGAAGACAAAGGTTTCCTTAAAGAAGTCATTATCAAGACTATTTAAGGGTCAAAACCTAGTTTCCACAACTCCTGGAGTGGAAATAATAGATTTCGTATGTATGAATTGTCCTAAAATCGTAGAATTTCAAGTGAAATGCCTGAGAAACTAAGTAAAGTGGGTATTTTGATGAAAACAATAAAAAATCATGAGAAAAGTTTATCCCACATTCATGGTTGGTAATTTGGTGCAAATATCCCAATGTTATATAAGAAAGGAATATGGGTTGAAGTAAAGGACATAAAAATGAAAGCAAAGATATGCTGAAGTATTTGAAGGCTAGAATAATTATTTTCCACATTAAGCCCTTCGTGATCAATGGAATGGATGTATAATGATGGTTTAAGTCAAAGGAGAAGGGATTCACCTCCATAATTGGATTGTAAGCACTCTCTTCTTATTTTCAATATGATGCAATTCTATTTCCCCCCTAGTTTTGAGTTTGAATCTATGTTAAATCTAGTTTTGAATTCAAGATTTAGTAGATACATTTTACATTTTTCAATGTTTTTTACGTCTATAGAGGTTATAAAATTGAGACACAACAATATTAGAACCAATACGAAAGTTACTACAGATGATACAGATCAATTTGACCAATTAAATGCCAGAAAATTTGCAAAAGACTTGCAGTTGTATATTTCTTAATCATTAATCAAAAGAGATAGATTACAATGAAATACAATGGCATGAATAGCCATGAAATTTGAATCCAAGAGAGGGCATTTGAATTAAGTGCATGAGAGTGGCTTACTTGTCAATTAACACCACTCAACACGTCAGTTAACCACTTAACTCCAACATAATTTACTCTAACTAACTCGGAGGCAGTTTAGACTAAGTCTAACTGAATAGAACTCAACAGCATACCAACGAGTAGGTGGAGGTTCCTATATGAATTCATTTAGGTGAGATAAACTAATATGAGTCACCAAAGTTAGGTGAGGGCGCCTTTAACACTCCAGTTAACTGCATTTAGATAAAAAATAGATTAAATCATGGGAAAGGAGCCTTTATCACTTCAGTTAACTGAAAAGTAGGTGAAATAGCTACCATTTGACTGATTGGGGCGCATATATCAAGCCGATAAACCCATATTTTCTCCCTGATTGAAGGAGGAGGCTTAGTTAGGATCCTTGGTTGAAGGAGGAGATCCAGTTTGATGATGTAGTCACATGTTTCAGTCAAAACTTAGGATATCTAGTAAATTAGGACAAAATAATCGAAATAATGATGTGTGGTTGGAAAATGACTCCAAACCCCTCCCCCTTAATCTAATATCATGTGGAGGAAAAAAAATAGGTCTCCAGCTACAAAGGCCATAGGTCACCCTTTATGAAAATAATCCAAAAATGCTCAAAAACTCTAAGTGAGGAAAAGAGGAAAAACCCAGTGGGAAAGAAAACCCCCCCTCAAAATGAACACTAAAAAATTAATGTCTTCACCATGATGGAACTCGCCCCCAGTAGTGAACGAGGTAATATAATTTCTTATCAATGAATCTCTTGGTGAAAATGTCTGCAAATTGCTCATCTGTGGGGCAATATTGCAGAACAATTGTTCTGTCATGCACACGATCTCTGATGTAGTGCATGTGGATATCAATGTGTTTGGTTCTCTATCTCTAAAATGAATATGTCAAGATATTGACAGGACTCTGATTGTCACAAAATATGACAGTATAAGTGGTGCTACCAATGTTGAACTCTGCTAGAATACCTTGCAGCCAAACTGCTTGAATGCATGCATTGACAGCTCCTCCATACTCTGCCTCTGCTAAAGATAAGGAAATGGATTCCTACTTTTTTCTTGAACAGAAAATAGGCCCACTACCAAACATGAAAACATAGTTGTAATTGGAATTCTAATCAATGTTATCTCCATCTCGATTTGAATATGTGAATCCTACCAAATCTAGATAAGAATATGTAGTATAGTGGATGCCAAAGTGTCTAGTACCCTACACATACTGTAGAATATTTTTGAATTCCCTCTAATGAATTTCATGAGGCTTCTGCATGTACCTTTATACAGCATTCACATCATAAAAAACATCAGGCCTTCAATGTGTCAAGTACAGAATGCTTCCAATCAAATGTCGATAGATAGTAGAATCCACTAACTGTGTTCCTCAAGACCGATTCCTGAGAGGAATTGGAAAGGGGTGGCCTTACATTATTCCATACTAAACTTAATTAGCAGTTCTGAAGCATAATTTTATTAGGTAATCATTATCCCATCAAAATAATATGTTATGTCTAGGCTGAGAAATTCCCTCAACAAGCCTAAACCACTCATGTCAAATGCTTCATGTAAAGCGTTTTTTATGAAGATGATTGGAGCAAGTGTGCTTCCTGTAATTAATAAATCATTAACATACAGAACCATAATCATAAAAATAACTTCATATTTTTGTAGGTGCACATTTGGATCAGACTTACATATTGCAAAGTTTTGTAATAGTTGAAAAGAGTCCATCTTTGCATACCAAGCTCTTAGGTCCTATTTTAAGCCATATAATGATTTTCGAAGTCTGCAAACTAATGTTGGGTCTGATATGTACCCTTCAAGATGATTCATGTATATCTCTTCTTTTAGTTATATATGAATAAAATCACTCTTCACATCCATATGGTGCACCTCCCAATGCTTGGATGCGGAAATGGACAAGACTAGCCGAATAGAATCCATTTTTTCCACTGGTGCAAAGGTTTATGTATAATCCACTCCTTGAACTTGTGAGAATCCTTTTTCTACCAAAAGAGATTTATATTTTCAGATTGATCCATCTACAGAAATATTGGTTCGGTAGACCCATTTGCATTGAAAAAATTTCCTCCCAGGTGGAAGAGAAACTAGCTCTCAGGTTCCATTTTTATGAAGAGAATGATACTCTTCATCTATAGCAACTTTCCATATAGGATCATGGTGGGAATCATAATATGATTTTGGATCATATCCAATTATCATATAGCATTTCTTATACATAAAAGGACTAGTTCATGAAAGAGCAATACATGCTCTTTGATAGTCTGCTCGAGTTTTCCTTGGATCAACAGGATTTCCAATGTTTGACCCGACAAAGGAGAGAGTCTTTTCTGCCCATTTTGGTAGATGAGAGGGATCATTCGGATCTGATTTAGAACCTGATATTTCATTCTCACTGATATCAGACACTTGATATGAAATATTAGAGAACATACTTTCATTTTCATCTCCATAATCTTCATCAGAAAGAGGAAGCAGTTTGGCAATTTCTTCCTCCACTAATTGCAGACCTTGAAGAGGTTCTTCAAAGAAGACACTTATCTCAATGAGTATACTTTTAGTTATGATATCTAAGATATTGTATCCTTTTGCTTCTTTAGCATACCCAATGAGGATGCACTCAACACTCTGTGGCTCCAAATATTTTCTCTTATCCAGTGGAATTCTAGCCCATGCAGTGGACTCGAAAACCATGAGATTGGACACATTATAATTGTGACCGGTGTAAGCTTCAAAATTTGTTCTACCTTTGACAAATGAGTATGGCAACCTATTCAAAATGTATGCAGAAACATTCATATCCTTAGCCCAAATATTTCTAACCAAATCTTTAGAGTCAAGCATATAGGTTGTCATCTCTTTTAGTACTCGGTTTTTCCTTTCCTCTACACCATTCTGCTGGGGTGTGTAGGGAACAGTGTGTTGGATCTTGATCCCATTTTATGCACAAAATTTCAGCATATCTAATTTGATGTATTCACATCCATAATCAGATATGATAGCTTTGATCTTGCTCCCAATAGCAGTCTCAACGGAAGCTTTAAAATCTTTGAATTTTTCAAAAATGTCTGATTTCTTTTTGAGAAAGTAGACGCATGTAAATCTTGAAAGGTCATCTATTAAGGTAATAACATATATCGAGCCATTCATGGAGGTAGCTGGAATTGGAACGCTGATATCACTGTGAATCAGCCCCAAAATACATGAAGCTCTGTTGGGCTGAATTAATGTTGTTTTAATTCTGTTGTAGTAATTGCCCAGCCATTTAATTTGTCAATCCGAGGTTCATAGGATTATGAAGCACATGCAAAGTATATGCAGGACTGAAGCGAAACTAATCTAATCTAACCCCCTGTGAAACTAAGACTAATATAATCTAACCCCACTTAAGCTGAAACACACAATTGCTAATCTAATGTAGGAAGATGAAACACATGGCTGAAAGTAAATTGCATAAAAGAAAGACAACATATGAAGAAAAACACGACAACACATGTGAGATCACATCAACAATAAAGCAATCTTAAATTACATCACAAGAATCAATCATAAATCATGAAAGCGTCAAACCAAGATTATGAACAAAAGCTAAGAATTCCCTTCTCCATATTACAAAGTCAAGACTAACTTATACAATCTACTATTCTTTAAGATAATCTAAGATATAAAATATTCTAAGATAATATCCCATAACAAATGAAGAGAGAGCACTCCCTTTTGTACATGAACTTCTTTGAGAAGAAGATAACCATCTCATACTGAGAGATCCACTATTCACTTAACCACTCAACTACTTTCCTATTATCACAAGATATGATCCCTTCAAATCTTCCACATATCTTTCACAAATTCTCCACATGTCTCTCAACCAAATCTCCATGATCTTCTCCTTGGAATATTCTTTGCATAACTATCTCCTTGAAATGGTGGAGGAAATATATGTGAAGTCTTTTCCTTGAATTAATCCTCATATATTCCTACACATTACAAAGCTCATCCATACTTTGAGATATTAGTGAAAAACATGTTAATTTTCTAATATTTAATCATAAATTCACTTATAATACTAAAAATAAATAAAGTGGAAATAATAAGGTGAAACCCACATATATTTATGGAAATGGCATGATAAAAGGTTAATGGGATGATGAAATGTGAGGAATAGCGGAAGATAAAGTGGATGAAAAAGTGACATTTCTGAGTCCCAACATACTCCTCAACTGAACTTGTTGCATGTCCTCATGCAACCATGTGTGGATCTTCTCAAGAACTTTTGGCATCTAAACTTTGGCTTTGAATGATGATGTCTTTTTAACAATGAATATTTCCAGGGTTTGCAATACATGAGTAACAACTGGCATTTTCTTATGGTTGGTTCTTGTGTAACAACCATGAATATAAAGAATGTTGGTTCTTGTGTTAACAACATTCATTTCATGATGTGAAATGTATGAGTAACAGCTAACATTTTCCTTATGATTGGTTCTTGTGTGACAACCATGAATATAAAGAATGTTGGTTCTTGTGTTAACAACATTCATTTCGTCATTTGTTTTCTAGCTGCATAATAATTTAACCATACACTCACTGAAAATGATAAGCTATTAATGTGCATAGAAAGCATCATTGTGCATAACAAATCCTTTTCTTTATCTTTATGAATCATGCCAATATGTATATCAATGTGTATGAAGCAAAGTGCAATAGAGGATTTGTCAGAAAAGAAATGCTTGTGAATGGTAAATGAGATGAAAAATGGGTGATATAGTGAGTATGTATTGAATATAGTTCCCCCTCCCCAACTGATATGGTTGCATGTCCTCATGCAACCTAGCATGGTTTGTGAAAGAAATGGTGAGGAAATTTTCCAAATTATTCATTGCTAGCATGTACAGAATTGCATGATTAAAGTTTAGAAAACAACATACCCCCACTTACCCAAAAAGTAGATGAACGATGCAATAGGAATGTAGCTGATGCCACTGGATCATGGAATGTGTCATTTCTACTGCGGTTGTAACTGCTGGATCATGGGAAGTGAAGGAATCGAAACTACTGCTACTGAATCATGGAAAATATGTCACGGCTGTAGGATAAAAATGTAACTATAAATGATGCGGCAGCTGTAACTACTGGAACTGTTGTAATGTGAAGTGGAGGAATCTAAACTGCTACTCATAAATAATGGAAAATATGTCACGACTATAGGATAAAAATGTAACTATAAATGATGCTGCAGCTATAACTGCTGGAACTGCTGTAATGTAAAGTGGAGGAGTTTGAACTACTGCTGATTAAATAATCGAAAATGTGGAAGGAAGAAAGTGGAACTATGGTACACTCATAGATTTGAAGTCATGTTTCTGCAACTGTTGATGGATTCATGAAAAAGAATGTATAGTCTTCACCCATTACAAAACCCAGTGGTACAATTCTAGTCATGCAAATAAATGTGTCGAGGTCAAGCATGAAGAGAAATCATTGGATTACCGGCCATTGATGAATGCCGTTAACCAATGCGAAGAAACTCATCGGTGATGTCAATGAGTGCAAAGGTACCCAAGTACATCATGCAAAGTGCGAATAGATGTGCTGATGTCAAGCCACTTGCAAGATCTAAGGATCAAGGAACATTGATGAATTCCCATGATTGTCAGTGAGCAAACTTGCCATTAAGGCATGCAAGCCTCCAGGTACTCAATAATGAACTCTAGTCTATATCCTAGATAAGGTGTTGAGGTCCATGGGGCAAGACTTGTTGAAAGGTGGGCCTTAAGGAATCCCACATGAGTCAATGTGAGTTGGTATAAAAATATTGGTAGGACTATCATTGAAAAGATCTCAAAGTCAAACAGTGGATATGGCAAGGCTATGTAGTCATGGAAAGGGAGCTGGCTTTATTCAGAAGGCAAACTGGAATGGAAAAATGAACTGAAAAAGATAAAGGGATGTATTCAACTTAGAAAGTTAGGCATATATGAAGTCATGATAGATAAAGCGATGGAAATTGGACTTCAAGACATGGATGGTGAAGGTGCTTTGAAGGAGAAATATGGATAAACAATCATGATACAAATGAGTTTATGGATGGTTTCTATGTAACAAGTAATGTTATGATGTTTATCAGCAAATGTCATGAGTAACATATCCTTCAGGCTGTCTATCAAAGCATGTTTCTCGAAAATTTTGTGTTTCTTTGAAAAATCACTTCAGCAGCAAAATGCATCTGTCTCTGAAACCTATTTCCATTGCACTTGTGGTTCGTCATTGATAACTACTTGAAGTGACTGAAGAAAAAAAAATTAGTGTGAAAGAAACAAAAATCATTATTCCAAAGATGTTTTCAAGAAGTGTTGAGGTCCATTTGCAATTTTTCGATTGTTTTTTATTTTATTTTTACAACACAAAATAAAAATGGCAAAAAATACTTCAAAATTAAATTTATTCGATCTACGTTCATGGGCATTCAACATTAAAAAAGTTTAAAATTAAAAACAAAAATTAATAGTTGTAACAGCCAGTTGCGATGAGATACAACGTCCAGCTGCAACAGCCAGCGATGATAGCAGCTACAACAGCCAACTGTGATAACGGATGCAAGAACCAGCTACGGCAGTGGCTACAACAACCAACTACAATAGCTGCTGCAACAACCAGCTATAACAACTAGCTACAATAGCGAAGAAACTTTCTGTGTTGTGAGCAAATTAGTTCATTCTACACTTGTATGGATTTAAAAATCAAATATCCTGGAAACATTGTCAATGAGGCATGCTTTTTAAAAATTACGTGATTCATGGCAAATCATTTCAACAGCAAAATTGATGATCTAAAAAATGTTAGTACTAAACCTGCAATTAAACTTGTGAGATTATTGTAAAATGTAAGAATTAGTACGAAGGTGAGCAAATTGAAATTCATAAATAAAGTGCATTTTTACCTTTATCTTTGTGTGCTATCATTCAAGAAACTCTCGGGGATCGCTTTCCTCCTTTTTGTGGTCTTAAGACTGGTCTACTTGCTTCTGCGATCACAATTTCTTTAGCAACATAATCATTAAGGAACCAATTGCATAGAAACCAATTGCATCATGATCTGGAAAATATATATTAAACCAGCAAGGATAATTTTTTGGATGAAACAAGAATACACTGTCATTATGGTATAAACTCAAGATGCATATTCATCAATCGCATAAAGAGGCTGAGCCTCATCAAAATATACCCTTTTATTTTATGCTCAGTTGTATTGCTCAGTCTCGCTAGAGTCAAAAGAGTTATAAATTTGGATCGATTAAGTTTATTGCCTCACAAACCTATCACCAAGGTATATCCATAGATCACATTGATCGACCATCTATTTTGTTGTGCTATTATTCTCACCATAATTCAATTGTGTTGACTGTATAAATTGCATGATGTAAAACTTACGATGGTAGAGAGATTTGAGAATGTGCTATGCTTCCGTCTCCAAACATATTTTGGCAGATTAAAACTCCATGGAAACTCCTACTATTATTTTGTCCTTTGCAGGTGATAGTCCAATTCCTTGCTTTGATCCTTCCTCATTTTTTTGGTGTTAAGACCGGTCGAATTGCCTCTGCGATTATAATATTTTCAATTGATGCTTAGGGGCTTTGTTTAGCCTTTTTCTATTCTTTGTTTAGCACTTCACAGAACTATGTTCAGCCTTCACAAAACTATTTTCAGCCTTCACAAAACAATGTTCAGCCTTTTCTTTGTTCAGCCATTTTTCTAAGCCTTGTTCGGCCTTTGTTCATCCTTCACAAAACTATTTTCATCCTTCACAAAACTATGTTTAGCCTTCACATAACTATTTTAAGCCTTCACAAAACTATGTTCAACCTTTTCAAAACTATGTTCAGCATTCACAAAACTATGTTTAGCCTTTCCTTTGTTCAGCCATTTTTATGAGCTTTGTTCATCCCTTGTTTAGCCTTCACAAAACTATGTTCGGCCTTTATTGTCAAAACAATGGAATTTACTGTTTTGGCTTCTTGGAACCAGCCGCAACAATAAATCTAGAAAATATCCTCCCAAAGAACCAGCTGTATATCGCAAATCGTGGCTTTGTTTGGCTATTTCCTCATGTGTCAAGTGAAGGAGGATGTTATGCACAAAACCCATGTCTTCAATTTTCAAAATTTGTTTCCATATGCCCAAAAATAGAGACGTAAGTCAAGGTGTTCTTATCTGGGATGCATGTTGGGCTGGCGTAGACTACCTGACAGTGTTTTGGTAATAACTTATTTGTTTCACGCCCGATTTGAATGATTCCAAAGCCAAAATAAATTGGATTCATAGGGATACTTCCAATAGAAACAGGTTTTAAAAATTCTATGGTATGGTATGTCATATAATCTGAATAACATCCTGCATCCTAATGTTGTTTGTGAGTTTCAGCCTAGACCAACGGTCACTATTTTGAGTACAACTTTTTCGTCAAAATATGGATTGATGTGATTCCAATTGGAGATGAAAATAGATTCATATAGGTATCTCCAATAGAAATAGGTTTCAAATATAATAATAATTTATGGATCAAATATTCCAATGAACAGCTGAGAAAGCAGAGTTTTTAGAGTGCAGATTTAGGATAGGTAGCTAGTGTTTTGGGCATATCTCCTTCGTACAATATCGAAATAGAATGATTCAAATTGTGTTGTAAACTATATTTATAGAAGAGTATTCATTAGAAACAAGTTTTTAAAATTCATCCATGAGGTCTCCCAAAACATGACTGTCCCAACTATGTTCTTGAGGTGCCTACTCCACCCCTAGTCAGTATTTTGACCATATCTTTTTTGTTTTAGAACCAAATTGAATATTTCAAATTGTATTTGAAACTAGACTTAAATGAGTAATTTGGATATAAACAGGTTTTAAAACTAATCCCTTATGGTTCCTAAAAATAGGACTGTCCCGACTGTGTTTTAGCGAATTTTAACAAGCCAAAATGCAAAAAAAAATGCAATAGATTTGCGTTGTTTCAACTTGGAGTTGCTGCTGCTTTTTAGCATTATAATTTTAGCGTTTGTTTAGCTTAAAAATGAAATGCAAGACTAGTTTTATTTTACAAATTGAATTTTTTTTTAGCAAATGGCGATAATGAATTGGAAAATAAAGATGAAATCAATTAAGCATCTTGCAAAACATTAATTATTCATTCCTGAAAATTTTAGAAAACATCATACTTTCTGATCCTTTTGATCACACGAAGAGTGGAGGAGAGCATACTTATTCTAAGTGAAAGTAAAAAATGAAAATAAAATCCTACCTACTCTATGCTAATTGGGAACTAGAAAACTGTTACGTGTAATCAAATAACCAGTGTAGCCATACACGCAACAGTAATAGGAATATATTATCTTTCAATTCTGTGAATGAACAATGGCAATATACCAAGATGAACGAATTTATTTGTTGTGGTTGTGATCTAACTAAATAAAAATAAAAACTAAATTGTTCTAACCTCATACTCACTTGAAACCATCATTCGATAGGGCTCTCATAGGCATGGTTTTCACTCCTCAAATCATGCTGTGACTCCTCTTCATCTCCATCAATCTCGTGTTCATCTTCATCGATCTCCTGTTCAAATACTTGTTCGCCTTCACATTCACAGGAGTTTTCAGATGATGATTCCTCGTTTGATTCTGGAGGAGTAGTTAAATATCTTATTGCTTCCAAGACCTCCTCTTCCTGGGAAGAGGAAAATCCAGCTTTTGCCAAGGCATGAGTGAGTAGTTCTAGACTTATACTCATTGTTAAACCATGTTGAAAAAGGGGTTCTTACAGCACCCAAAACTGAAATTTGAAAATCTTAAATAAAAACAAACAACAAAAAAAACTCTCTAAAAAAATAAATAACTCTTCATAGTTACGGAAATTAAACACTCTTGCAAAAATTGAAATTTACACTACCACATTTGCATGTATTGAAATATACACTACCACAATTGCAGGAATTGAAGTCTACACTACCACACTTACAGGAATTGAAATCTACACTTCAATCCATCATGCTTCCCCGACAACGACGCCAAAATGTTGGGCTGAATTAATGTCATTTTAATTCCATTGTAGTAATTTCCCAGCCATTTAATTTGTCAATCCGAAGTTCGTAGGCTTACGAAGCACATGCAAAGTATATGCAGGACTAAAGCAAAATTAAGCTAATCTAACCCCCCGTGAAACTAATACCAATATAATCTAACCCCCCTTAACTTGAAACATGCAATTGATAATATAATGCAGGAAGATGGAACACATGGCTAAAAGTAGATTGCAAAAAAGAAAGACAACATATGAAGATCAACAAGACAACACATGTGAGTTCACATCAACAATAAAGCAATCTTAAATTACATCACAAAAATCAATCATAAATCATGAAAGCATCAAACCAATATTATGAACAAAAGCTAATAATTCCCTTCTCCATATTACAAAGTCAATACTAACTTCTACAGTCTACTATTCTGTAAGATAATCTAAGATCTAAAATATTCTAAGATAATATCCCATAACAAATGAAGAGAGAGCACTCCCTTTTATACATGAACTTCTTTGAGAAGAAGATAACCATCTCATAATGAGAGATCCACTATTCACTCAACCACTCAACTACTTTCCTATTATTACAATATATGATCCCTTCAAATCCTCCACATTTGTTTCACAAATTCTCCACATGTCTCTCAACCAAATCTGCATGATCTTCTCCTTGGAATATTATTTGCATAACTATCTCCTTGAAATGGTGGAGGAGATATACGTGAAGTCTTTTCCTTGAATTAATCCTTCACATATTCCTACACATTACAAAACTCATCCATACTTTGAGATATTAGTGAAAAACATGTTAATTTTCTAATATTTAATCATAAATTCACTTATAATACTAAAAATAAATAAAGTGGGAATAATAAGGTGAAACCCACATATATGTATGGAAATGGTATGATAAAAGGTTAATGGGATGATGAAATGTGAGGAATAGCAAAAGATAAAGCGGATGAAAAAGTGACATTTCTGAGTCCCAACAAGCTCTGCTAGCTCATCCTCAATCAAACTTATGCTCAGGATGATTATTCTGATCTCGAGTACCCTTCTTCCTTGCGCCTTCTAGAAGAGTGATGTTGTTTTTCTCCAAGAGAAGGGCCATCTAATCAATAGTCCTCTTCATGCAATAGCTTTCAGGATGAAAGCCTCTAGGACAATAAGAGCACTTTTTTTTCTCTTTTCCCCTTTGCTTGTTTTTCCTCAAGCCCGAGGGCTCATCCAACTACTAGGTTTTGTCCTTCTGCATGGGACGATCAAACTTAGTCTTTTCTTTATTTTTCCTTACCTTTACATTCGAAGCCTTCATCCCTCCATCAAAAAAATATTGATCTTTGGAGGATCTGATGGATCCCATCTGAACAAGTTTATCATGCCTTGTAGACCTGATGGATCCCATATGAAGCCTTGTAGAGTTTTCTTTCTATCTTTGGTCCTTTCTGTCCATCTATTTGTGAGGATTCATGAGAAAAATATTACAGTGAATGTGGTAATGTTTGATATTCTCCAAGGATCATTGATTCTTCTTTTATGTCCAATTTATAAAATCATCTCATAAGTTCAAATTACTTTTGATTCTGTGACTAAATATTTATTCAAATTATATTAGCAATGTGGATGGGAAACATTTCTATATTTGTGCTTGTGTGAAATAAATTGCTGTAAATTTTATGGAGCTCATATTATTTCCTTTCAAAGTGTAAAGAACCAATAAGATGTGATATCATCCCCCTCAGATGGAATGAAAGAAAGAACCATTAAGATGTGTTTCCACCTTTCACACACTTGGGTTACGTGGAAGAAATCTTCAAGCCACTCGGTGTGTCCTTGGGGGAAAGTCTCGAGTCAAGGCTGTCACCTTGTTCTTGACTCCTCCATTTAGGCTTAACTCCTAACGAAGCCAAGGGGGGTAGACCCTATTAAGTTAGTAAGGAAAAATTATTTAGCATGATGATGGTATTAAAGAGTAAGTTTTTTAGGAGTTTCGATTTAACAATTGTAAACAACAAATAACATGATGAGATAACCACGAGTAAGCACGAAAATGACACCCAATCACATATAGATTGAAAGAAATAAACAGTTGACCAGTGCCTTGAAAATGGAGTCAAAAAACAATTAAGAGTGCTTGCAAGTGCTGGAATGAATGTTGTGCAATTGTATCTTGGTTAATTTTAAAATAATGTAAGAATATGAGTAATTTAACTTAGGCGAGGGGATTTCAGATATACCGAGGGGGTACTTGAAGTACGTCCAAAACTAAACCGTCACGGCTGCCCGCAAGGAATATGTGGGATGAATGGAGTCTCTGAGACTATTGTTCATAATGCACCCGAAGCTATAATAGAGATCGGCACCTCGAGGTCACTTTTCAGGAGTTCCCGCTTCCTTTGGGTATTTTTCCACTGTAATGGTTTGATCGAGGCATTGGATTTTTGCCTGATGGTTTGTCAATTTGGGGAGAGTGAATCCTAATTATT
The DNA here is from genome assembly GCA_001517045.1 of Pseudotsuga menziesii. Taxonomy (NCBI): domain Eukaryota; kingdom Viridiplantae; phylum Streptophyta; class Pinopsida; order Pinales; family Pinaceae; genus Pseudotsuga; species Pseudotsuga menziesii. Next base: position 32,971 of record LPNX010223659.1, read on the forward strand.
CTAGTCACTCAAGTGATTTTGATGTATCTTGACTGATCGGATGAACTGCAGCCAAGTATAGAGAATACACACTGGAGTCTTTGTTATTTTTAGTAAATTTTAAAATAGGTGTTCTTGTTAAAAAGAAAACCCTCCAGGAACCTCTTTCGATCCAAGTGGAAGTCAATCAAGGAATCAAGGAGGGGTTGATTTTATTATGACTAACGAAACAATTAATGATAATGGAAACAAAGATACACAACACCGGTTTTCTAATTAGTCCTACCACGCATCTCTTTCCCCTTGCAAGTCAATCGAGAAGTCGTGGGGTAAGTAGTATGATTACTTTTGAAATTAAAATATGGAATGATGCAAAATTATATCAAATTATACAATCATGCATGTCAGTACTAAACTAGATCAGAAAAAAGGGAAGAATGCAAAAAAAGTGAAACAGACGTAGATCCCCCCTGAGGGGATGGGGAGCGGCCTCGAAAGAGATTACTAAAAAAATATTTTATTTTATTATTATTGGTTACAAAATCAGCAAATGGAAATATTAGAAACCTTTTCGTCCTTATACGAGATGAAACCAAGATCTTACAACTTTCTAAATTTTTTAAATTTTGGTGAAAGGGGAGACCCCTAGGGGGATTTGAACGCTCCCGAGGCCACTTTCGAACATTAGCTTATTTTCTTTTCGATTACACCTGCTAAAAACCAGCAAGCATGTTAGAATAAAATATGCCAAAGAGCACTTTAAGAGTACCTTTGGGTCAGCCTACCTTAACTCAAAAAAGACTAAGTTAAAACTAGCTAAATAGGTGAAAAAAGAACCAAGGAAAGCAAGATTTCCTTTGGATATTGGCTTGTTGTTTATGCATCCAATGAAATATGCACTGATTGCTAGATTTAATCTTTTTTAAAACAGAAAAGGAAATCTAGAGCATGCAACCTACTGATTTTCTTTAACTTGCCATGCAAAACGAATGATTTCCTTATGCTAGATCTAGAATGCTTAATGATACTTTTCAGAAATGAGATCTAGACTATGAGCTTTGAAATATTAGATCTATGTAAATTTTAATTTAATATAACTCATCCAAATGATAACAAAGCTTTTGAACACAGTAACCAGGTAAGAAAATTGATTTTTTGAAGGAGAAAGAGAGAGAAAGAGTGTTGGAAGCCTGGGAATATTGGGCTTTGGAGTCTGCTTTGGTGGAACACCGAGGGACTATGTCATTCAAAAGATCTTGAATATGAGGAATATGCAAACCAGCTCAACCTCTTCTACAAGCGAGATCACCTGCAACTTAAAAATCCTTGCACAAGTAGATGGTTAAAACATAGGTGCTGCTGGAAGAGATAATTGGAAATCATGCAATTAAACTTAAAATACATGCAACTCCAATAGATCTGAAACAAGAAAACAGTAAGAGCATAAATCAAACTAGAATAAAATCTTACCCTAACAGGAGGGAGCTCTCTCCTTCAAGGCCAACAATTAACCAGCAAAAGAAATGATAAATAAAACAAATTATACCTCATAAGCATTCGACAATCACCATGCACACATGAAGAGCATTACACCATAAATCTTGCCTCCAAAGCTTATTTATTCAAGAATAATAAACAATAACAAAATACAAGAGAAACAACACCTCAATCCCAGTTCAAACTAGCTTGGAAGAGGTGATCTGAGCTTTATTTATACAAAAAAAAGGAGATCCATCCTAGGGGGCACAAATCCCAAGGAGATAGACCACTACAGCTGAAGGAGAGTCCATCAATGCCAATCTGAAGCTAAACTGAGCTTCCATTGAGCCTACTTGTCAATCAGGGGGCTGATTGAGCTGACACATCAACCCGCAAATTGACACATCAATCCACAAAGCTTCCAGGAGAGCCCACACGTGTAGAGGAGAGAGAGAGAGGGCACAATTCCCCATAAAGGATGCTAAAGTTCAACTCTGGATCTGTCTAGATCACCTCCTTCAATTAAGGATTTGTCAAATCCAGTCAATTTGGTTCAGATATGACTGATTTCAATCAAATTGGCTAAGAATCCAATGATCTAGGATTTTGGATTTGCTCCGTTATTCATCAATTTATTAATTAAAATAGTCAATAAATGATTTTTTGGGGTTTTCTGACCTCAGTGATAGAAAATCACTCAAAACTTGAAAAAAGTGGGTCCATGGGTTTACATGGTGCTCTTAGCTTGAAAATGAGCACCCCCATGACTAAAACAGATTATTTGGCCCACTTTTATTACAAAACCAATTTTTCCAATTAAACTATTAAAAAAATAGCCTAAGTTTTGGAAAAATTAAATTTTAATAAAAAACACTGAAAAACTTAAAAAAATTAAAAAAATTTAAATTTTAAAAACCTAGGGGGACTTAGACATGTTCATATGACTCAATTATAATGCCTAGCATGTTTATACATTGACACATAAACTCTAATAATTTCAATAGGCCTAAATGCCAAGCCGACCACCCCAACTTTGGAGGTATTGAGTGAAAAACTCAACAATTATCGGTTGTTTATTCAACAAGCAATAATAACCAAGGGAAAAAACACTCCAGGCTGATCAGATTGACAAATAAAGTCTAAGAGACTGAGTCTTTTACAGACACTATCATGCTAGAACATTTATTACAAATCCCCCATGGGGTATGAACATGTGATATAGTACAATAAGCACTTTCGAGAAGTACTTCTGAAGTCCGAACAAAAAATCTTTGTCCGGTTCACGAGGCTCACTTGATAAAAAACCACTAAGTACAACTTAGGTGGTAACAAGATGTGCAAGAAGATGCAATATAATCCCATGAAGGTACTTGTATGGGTTTGAAACATATTGTGCTAGCAAAATTAAGCTCCCTTGGACTCAATAGCATTAGAAGTTGTAATCCAAAGTATGACCTTGGATTCATCCCTACTCCCGCGTGTCATTTTCCTAAAGAAGAAGACCAATTAGTAGTTCAATTTTCTCAAGAATCAAGTAATGAAGTAGATCTTAGAGGGATATCATCTAGTTCTACCCAACAGAGTACTCCAGTTACCCATAGTTTGAGAAGTAGTAACACCCCACCAATTTCAAATACAAGAATCATTGTGCCTACCCCTAGAAGTATGGTGCCAACATCATATTCCACCTTGATATTACCTACCTTTCATGGGACAGTAAAGACAATGAATAATAGAGTTGGTTTACTTGTGAGGTAATATGGATTGTGAAGAATATCACAAACAAGGTTGCCAAAATTGTGCAGCTGGAGACCACATTTAGAGACAAAGCACTTACTTGCTAAATGAATTAGAAAACCGTTGTATCCATAGTCTAGACATAACTAAAGAGGAACTTTTGAAGAAAGCACGGAGTACTGAACTTTCATATCATGGATGTACGAAAATAGGAATGGTTTATTATGGGTCTACTTACACATATCAAAATTCCACTAATGCAGTAGAAGGTGGATACTCAAGAAGATTCCCTAGAAATCACAGTCAGATTGGAGGTGATGTCAAGAGCAGAAGCATCACTGACAAAGGCATAGGTTCAATCATATCAAAAGGCATAGGTTCAATCATATCCAGTTGAGTTAACAGTACAATTACAACATCTGGAAACTTCTAGTACAATCATAGTGTGTATGGTCTAGCTTCTGCAGGACATAAGGTCATCATAAGAACAAATTCCTAGAACTAAATAAGTATCTCGGAAGTAGTGCACCAAGTCCATTTCCCCAGCATCTAACTCTGAATAGTGTGATGTTTATTGTGCATGGGGACACTGACTTCCCAATTACCCAATGTTGTGTAAGTATCAGAGATATCTGCATGCACCAATTTTCAACTTCTACTTGTTTGTTGGACATGATGTGAACAAATATCGTTCCCTACGGTTGATGAAGGACAACGCAGTAGATAGTTACAGGGTTCAAGGAAGAGAAGGAACTAATGCCCTTGACCCAAGACAACAGGATGGAGCAATGCACGGTGGGTTCTAAGGCCGAGGAAGAGACTGTAGTGGCAGTGAAAGATAAGTGATCTATTTCCATTGTGATGAGCCATGGAAGTTGGAAAGATTCTATAGTAAGCCATGCACACTATTTGAATATTCCCATAGCGCAAAACATGCAATGAATGGATTCCTAGACCTGGTAAAGAAATGGGAGGATAAAAGAGGTAGATTTAACATGTCAGCTGCTAAACCAAGGAAAGATAACCATGGATAGGATTCAATGCAGGTGAACATAGTTACTTGAGGAGGCGCTCCTAGTTGGAGAACACAATACATCTCTTCCAGCTGAGCTAAATACCCTAAGTTTCAAGTAAAGGACTAGTTAAAGATCCCGCATGAGGCCCAAAGAGTAGTTGACAAGGATTCCCAGCAGGAACAAAATATGTGCCGAAATAGGTAACGAGAGAGGGTAAAATACATAGGTTGCACAAAGAAATGGGAAATGAATTTATTCCACTCAAGGATCATGGCAATGTTGGAGGTTCCATACTTTGGGAATCAAGTAACTGTCCTAAGATGTATACAATTTTTCTGAGTAGGTTTCATGGAAGATACGTGTGGATGGAACATGCATATGCAATTGATTCTTCCCTAATTTGATGGATCACATGACATATGGGTTGTAGACACTAACCAAAAATATGTGGTTAAAATATGGCACACATAGAGGAACCAAAAGAGTAGTCATATCCATGATCAAGGATTATGACGTTGAATTTTCTACATAGCTACTCACTAGAAAGATGGTGTGCAAATTCCACAAGGATGAGCTCCCATCATTCTGTTGTTTTATTTTGAAATATGTACCCAAGGCATCAGAATGAATTGCATAATATATCTATTACAATAATTTATTGAGGATTTCATGAAGGAACAAGATGCATGAAACAATTTTTATTTCAGTTGAGTTATGTTGATCAATACCATGATTGTTTGCAAGTCACCAAAATGGACACAATTTGACGCATAGATCACAGAGGATTTTCTAGCGCCCACAGTCTCCGTATGACATATTACCCATGATCGAGAGAAGCAGAATGCCATTGTCATTGCATTCCAACACTAGTACACTGACATGATTTAATAAACTACTGAATCATACATTATTCCCTCATACTTAGTACACAAGTATGAATCTATCGCACTGTGTAGGAAGGCTTACTATTACAAAAATATTTTACCCTTATGTATCTTACAGTAATATATGAAAGACCGGATGGAGGACTGGTCGTTAGAATCCCAGCTCAAACTAGAGTTTGATGTGGAACCCCAAGGGAGTGAAAAATAAAAAGAACGATTAGGTTAAAGGCACTATGGTGCATGGATCACTAAGGCTACAATAGAAACGAAAGAAGAAAGAGAAAGAAGGAGTATCTGGAATTCCTAGTCTCCAATCAAAGAAACAATCTTGCAAGCTCATCATGACCTTAGAAACATAGCATGACAATGAGCGAGATGAAATCGTGACGTAGGTGCATAAAAAAAAACTCTTGAGATATGTTGTCAGACTGTAGTCCCTTTCCAAGGGTTTAGACAGAATAGATGCACTTAGCGAAGAAGAAAGAGGACCCCAAGTAAAAATTATCACTTCAAAGAATAATCAATCCCATTGAAGTCAACCTAGATTCACAACAGGTGTTAAATTTGGAGTTGAAAAAGTAGCTAGGGAGGCTGAAAACTAGATTACGTTTGAATAACCTAAGACATGGAAGCTCTAGCAGCGAATTCGAACAAACTACATGTAAACTTGGACATGATACTCAACAACACAAGAGGGTTGAGGATGATCAAAGAGTGATGAACAGTGAGCCCCAGTTAGTCTGGGTTGTGGAAGAGGAAGATTCCACATCAAGAATGTCGAGTAGTACATGTTTTTAGGTAAATATAATGCAAATTCCATTCCAACAGCTACAAAATTATATGGTTTCTTTGACACAGGAAATCGGCACTCATCAGCTTGACTTGAATCGAGCATACAGCGGGTTAAAACAAACACATGCAACAAAAGTTATGGTGCATATATCCCTTGTGATGGTAATAGAGAACTTGTATCTCACTGCGTGGGAGGAAACATAAGCTATAGTTCTCATGCCAAAATCCATTGAGGAGTGGTGCGAAGAAGTTAAGACATTGGTCATAGGCATGCATGCCCAAAACTACATTTCTAAAGAGAAGTTGCACACCAATGAGACTTCAAAATATTGAGAGATGAAATAAAATATTGTGTTGGGTGAAGATACTTTCAAGAAGGAAAAGTACCAAGTCTAAGGCATGGCGATGTTGGTGAACACCAGCTTCAACTAGCAGGAGTCGCCTAAGATCACTCAGAAGGAGGACTAGATCAGGGTGCTTGAAGAGAAACTAAAGATGAGAAATCAATCATTCAGCAGCCTATTGGTCACATAGTACATGGAATCAATGAGTCTTCAAGATGAGAAATCAATCATTTAGCAACCTATTGGTAACATAGTACATGGAAGCAATGAGATAAATCACAAATATGATGCAGCACATAACTACCAATCACGTTGAGCAACAGAATATCAGCATGCAGGCTATGGACCTCTAGGAGAAGGTTAGTGCACAGTATCAAAAAGTCATGTAGGTGCATGAAAAATCGCATAAGGCTATAGAGATGTGGGATTTAGTGCACACACAGTCACATTATACAATACTAGTAGAACTGACTATTAAGTTTCACTTGGATTTCAAAAAATTGATGGAGTAAATAACATAGATTGAGGAGTAGCTGTATGACATCACTACGCAGATCACCGCAATAATTCCTTCTGTCAAATAGTTAATCTTCAAGGATTGACAAAGTAGCTTGGTATCAGAAACATATTAGTTTTTAGGGTCTGTTGGTGCGCAAGTTTTGATCAGCAACTGGCAGCCAAGACAGACAGTTATAATGCAGTTTCACTCTAGTATAAAGCAGTTACATTGCACACCGAGTTCAATATGAACTAGACGCAAACATACAATTTACAATTTTTATGGAACGTTATTTTATATAAGACTTATTTTTGTAAAGAGTGGGCGTTCAGTGATTGGTCTATCTATTATGAGTTTTGTGGGTTCTGTTGAGAAATTGGGTGGTGTTGAGTATCCCTAGGTTTTGAAGTCCTCCTTTGGTTGGGTCTTGTAATTTTGTTTTGACTATAAGAAAAAAGGTATGCACATGTTTAACTATTGAGCTGAGATCTAGAATTGTATGTTGATACCTTAATTATGTCGAAAATAATATTATAAAGGTTCTACTTCTAGTTATGTTTTGTACAATGCGTGTATGAATGAATGTTTGTAGCTTGTTTATCAAATTGTTTGTTAGGTTCCCCTGTATTAATGAATATGATGAATGTTTCAGGTAGAGTATTGAAAATTCTAGTAACTATGGAGTTTTTGTTGGATGTATAAATTGAACCTTGTGTTTAGCACAGTACAACCAATGTGGAAGATACAACAATAAAGGAAAATGTCCACCGGGTTAGTAAAAGTTGTGTTTCTTCAATTTTAGAGCGAAGAACATTTGAGTCTTAACTGGACATGGAAGGACAGAACAACACTCAAATTGTGGGCGGGGGACCATAGTTTATGTTAGAAGTGCTCCATTATGTTAGAAATACTTCATAATAAAAGGAATGTTAATCTCTTTCCTAATGCTCCTAAACATGAAGCATTGAAGACTAAATATTTGCAAATAATTACTAGGAAAGGAAAAAGGATTAGAGGGGCTAACACTCATATCACAAGAATACAAAGAAAATAATATAACTACCCTAATACGTCCAAGCAAAAGAGAAATATTTAACAATTCCACAAAATTATTTGAAGAAATTTCTTCTGAATAAAATACTGCAAAATCTCGAAATAAAACACTTAATGGGTAATTACTTCAACTTCTAACGAAAGAAGAATATATTGCACGAATAATCAACTTAATGTACCTTATCAAAATCAATATAGGTAATAAAAGGATCACCAAAAATCCCTATAGTTTAAATAAAAAAATAAAATTGATATTGACCCCCTCATCGACCTCGAAGTCGAAGGGTTCTACATTTCAGAATTCGTCCTTGACTTCAGGTCACAGGACGATGTCTACCTGGGAAATCTTGGGTCGACCACGACTACTAGAGTCGGGAATTTACTATAAACTTTCGAAAAAAGGTTTGATTGAACCCATTGGTTTTTGGAAACTACACGCCATCCCGCTTCAGCGGGTACACAATATCATTGGATTTAGAAGGTCCGGGTACTGGATGAATACATATATTGGTAATTTGGTTTCTTATCCTTTCATTCCAATTTTGATGCATAGAAGAAGGGGGGAGCTTCATGTCAATAGAACTTGGTGACACAAGGATCTTTGTACAATGGAGATCTCTATAGCATGGGGTTCCTGAGAACATGCCTTTGATTTTTTCTTTTTTGAAGTTTGTTTTTCATGGGATTTTTAGTTTTTAATTCAAAAAATTACCCTTTCTACATTAATCCATGTGCAATACAGGGACTATAAACCAGAATTGAAAATTCAAGCATACTGAATAATTGTCATGAAAAAGGAATATGTTTCTGGAAGAGCTTTCTCAATTTCTAGTAGCAATTGACATCTATGGATATCAGGAAGATAAAATATTGATAGCAATCAACATATCCCCACTCCAAGAAGTGATAAAAGAAGAAGAATTCCATGAATAATAGCAAGAGAATACCAAAGAATAATCGAACGAATTTGATGGAGAGGAGGCATTGAGACTTGAGATTAAATAGTCTCTTGGTAGTTTGTGCTTGGATCCTTAGCGCACAAGACAAATGATTGAATATCCAAAGGGCGTGATAAATGAGTAACTGCAAACTAGGTGTGATGAGGAAGCGAACCAAGGTAGAAGTGATTACATTGAAGAATGGTTCTAAACAGTGATCCGAGCAAAGACCGATTCCTTCTTCAACGCTTCTCGGCATCAAATCAAGAGGATTAGTTGGCTTCTCATATTCAAAGGACCATCAAGGTACAATTTTCATATTTGGATATGAGTGTACTTTTAATCTAGTTCCACACATGGATCCACTTGAAGTACTCCTACACTTGAGAAGAGGGCTTCATTTTTCTCAAGTTGGGTAGGGTAATGAATAAAATTATAATAAACAATAGCTTAGCTCTACACATAGCTCAACAACCTAGTCTAGCAATAATAAGGGATCACCTTCAAAGACCTTCTCCATCTCATTTTTTCAAATAATTTCATGGAAAAAATATTCATGCCTTGGATCTTTTTATTTTCCATATGAACCTCTCGTGTATAACCCTTCATTTCTCTGTAATATGAATATTTATTCTCCTTTGGTTGGGGGATATATAAGTTGAATCTTATGGGATAACAAGCAATGCATGTGTCACGGGGACTTCACTTAGTGAAACTCTCACATAGCACGTGCGATCGTGGGATATTAAAAACCACCCTTAATTTCCAGAGATATTGACCCAAACCATTTTTGTTGAAACCCCCTCCCAATACATAAAACCTCCTCCCCACCCCTTTTTATACCTCAATCCTCATAAACCACCCTACCCACCCCCACCTTAAACCCCTCATCCCCCCAATACCTGCAATATATTGGTTCAATTTTTGATAATTTTAAAACCCACAATATGAACTAACGTGATAGGATATTGGTCAACAAGTGAAGCCCCCGTGGCATGTGTAGGACTGGAGATCATCTCAAACATATTTGAGATGTTGGATTCACGCATTCATTTCTAATTTTCATATCATGATTATATGGTAGCTCATGGATTTAAGTGTCTCATATGGATCAAATGGTCAAAGTCAAAATCTAAAGGTTCTATGAAAAATTCTTAGGTATGTTGTGTATGGTGTGTAATATTGATATGGTTGGTATTTTCTCAAGAATAAAACATGCAACTCTTATCCTAAAACATTTTCAATCCACTTAAGGATTTCATAATCCATCTCAATCCTTATACTCAGAAATATTGTCTCACGAAATGATTGAGTTGTGAGTATGGAATATCCTATGCATAACTATTTTCTAATGTGGGATTTGGGAGTATGAATATATGTATGAAATGGTGGGAAAAAATTTATATGCCAACAAATTTACTACAATGGCCCTTACCCTCCTTCAATTGCAACTAATTTCACTTGTCTTTCTTATGCATGTGGGAAAATCTCGATTTCTTCTTGTACCCTTGTTCCATTTCATAAAATATCAATCATGCATGTTTTGACTAAAAAATTGAGCAAGTTAAGGGAGCCTCCACTTATCAAGCAAACAGTCACAAATGGTGCACAAATGAAACTCAAAGAAAGTTTAGATTTTGAACATAAGTTAAATTGATTGCAAGTTAATTTCAATTTTATATCATGACACAAAATATAGTAGTTGTATAAAAAAGGGAATACAATTTATGATATATGTAGTGCTAATTAATATACTATTTTGTCTTCATCGAGGAGATATTTCATAAGTCAATGTATGTAATAATGTTGGTCCTATATATGAATATTTGGGAGGAACATGTAATGCTTCATATTTTTTTTTCAAAATACAAGATATTTATTTAGTATGCAAGAGGTTTATTTTTACGAGCAAGAATATCATACTCATTATACTTCTATCTTGGTCACATTAAAAATGGACAACTTGGGAATTTTCTTGAATATATTAAATCTACTTATGAGCATGTCATAATTTCGTAATTTGACATGATCATGGATTTATTTTGTTTTGAATAGTGTTTCTTTAAGGGATACAAATGTACTTGATATTCTAACAAGCTTATAAGTGTGTCTCATTGAAAAGGAAATATATCAACATGAAAATGTGTTTCTCATATTATGCATGTAATTAGATGAACATGTAGGTGCATGTGATGGATCTTATACATGCATAAGTATTCATACATCCCAAGAACACTTGAAGGAGGTTGTACATATATAAGTTATGCTTCAATATATGGTAGTCTGGATGAGACACAAAATTTACTACTAGAATCATAGGGTAGAAATTTTTTTGACCATATCTCAAATATTGTGTATTAGAATGCTATGAAATTTGGAAGATATATGCATTAATATAACATGAACAAATTCTAAAAGTTTCAAGTCAAACTAGTTTGTATTTTTCATGAAATGAACAACCATCACATTCAGCCAATTTGTGTTTTTATTGAAAACTGCAAACTAGGTTTTGGTCAAACTTGATGTGATGATGCATCATGATGGTCCTAAAATCCTCACCAAAAAGAATCCCAACACAATTTGGAATTTGTGAGAAACATGGTAATAAGAAACTCCATTTTTTTGGGTAATTGCTGTTGAAGGAGGATTGGTAATAAAACTACTAGAACATCCAATAACAAACAATTTTAAGATTTGGCCAAATTTTCAAAGAACAACAAATGCAGATGGAGATGGTAAGAGGAAGGTAATAATCTTGTTCATATTTTTCTTTATTTTTATTATTTTTATTTCAATTGAATAAATGAAAAACAATTTATTTTGTAGCTAATAAATTTTGATTTTGCTTTGTTCCTTCTAGTGCTCATTAAACCATGACAAGGACCTCTACTGAGTGTTATAGTGTGATGTTCCACACCTTATGCATCATTCCTTGATGGCCTTACCTTGTCCCTATCCAGACTCACTATACCCTCGTTACTTAGTATAGTCCTGATGCTTGAGTATAACCCTAAAAATGACACTTTTGAGGATACACACGGGTGAATAGATTTACAACTCACATATATGTAGCTTGCACCATTAAATCCTACATGCATCGGATTTTGTGCTAAAAAAAATTATTTGTAGTTTACCTCATCAAGCAATGAATAGATTTATCCTTAGCCTTCCACAGTGCCTGGAAACGCTTTGATTTGACCCTCCAGTTCCCATTTGGGGGATATATATTGGGCCATTGTGAAGCATTAGAGTAGAAACTTTGAAAATAAGGAAAATATACTGAAGTTTTTCCCCATTTCCATATGATTGAGTCTATAGATAATTATCCTTATTGATATAACTCTTTATGTTCATCTCAAAATCTCTCCATTGTACTTGTGATCTTACCTTGGTATGGAGGATTGAATTGGTGGATGCCAGGTGGAGGAACTTAGTTTCTTAGTTTCGACAAGTTTCTAATAGACGTTGTCACTTTGTACTTATGTTTGAATTAATAGAAATACTCTTTTCTCATATATTTTCATGTGCAAATGTTATATATATTTGAACCATGGGTATATTTTATTCATACAAGTTTAAATGAATTATACTATAATATGTGCTAATGTTTCATGAATATATTATATGCTTGGATATGTTTTTTGTTAAGGACAAGTTGTATATTTCAAGCATTGGATTGAAAGATCAACGATGAAATTTTTTGAACTTCTGGTTGAGGTATAGACATTTATTTTCATTTTTAGAATTTACCTTTATATGGCATACTTGGGATTAAATTTTATTTCTAGTGTCATCGTGTCTATCGTGGTCCACCTCAATCCATAGGAATATTTTCTCCATAACAGAATTGGCGACTCCACTGGGCAAGTTTCCTTTTTGTTGGGGTTTTTACATGCATTTTTTCTTCAATTGCACTTTCTTTCTTTGCATTTATATGTCACATTTATTATTATAGTTATCAATTGATAGTTTCTTGGATTGATTCATCCTTAAGGCTTGTTTTTTTCCCCTTCAGTTTGTATATGTAGGTGATAGTGTTGACAGTCGTGTATATATGTGGGATGTCCTTTAGCAGGTCGTGTACATATGCTTATGTTCTTTCAATAGTCACGTACAATTCAAATTTTTCTTTATATCTTGGTTGGTGTGATTTCTAGGTGGGTTGTGAGTATTGTTGAGTTTTATATGGTCCCTATCTTGTCTGTTGGTAGCTTTTATTGTGACTCGACACTCCCTTTTTATTAGATTGTAGCAATGTTGTTCTAGTCATTTTTTCCACTTTTTTTTCTTTTAGTGCATGAATCATTGAGTCTTGGCATCTTGCTAGCCTTGTGTTTTTATACTTGCTATTGGGGCTGAAAGTTTAGAGATTCCATTTTGCATTTTCATTTATTTGTTTTGAAAATACAAAAATATTTGCATTATTGCATGCTCATTTTCATTTTGCATTAAAAGAAGCACTTGCATTGGTTTTGCTCAGAATAGAATTGGTCTAGGATTCATATAGGAAAGGTTGCATTCACATTTGAAGAGAATAAAATTATTTTTGTGCATTTAATTTAAAGTGGCATACCATGTTTTCGTTTGGAAAGGAAGTACTTATAAATATTTCAATTGTACATATTTATTTTTCTTACTAAGTGACAACATCACTAGTTTCACGACCATATTCATTGAGTAAGAACAACTTATTAAAATTAATTCTTAATTTAAAATTGATTAGAACACTTTTCTTTTATAGGGTGCACCGAAAATATTAGGTTTTAGAGTCTTGGAATATGATTGTGTGAGTAAACTTCTCCAAGAATATGAAATAGAAACAATTAGGTTTCTGACGAAGGAGAGGAAAAATACTTGATATAATTGGTATTCTCAGGAATATCCTCTTAAATAGGAGCCAATCACAAGGAAACATGCACATTGGTGGTGGGGATATCCCTCCACTACCTTCAATGAGCATCAAAGATATTTCCAGGATCTTATTTGTATCTAGGGGATTTTGAGGTACATTTGGTGCTTTTGATCTTTGAGCTTATTTACCCTTCCCATAAGGTGGATCCTTCCCATGAATATCTGCCTAAGTGTTGGTTATATTGACGAAGCCTTAATTGTTTTCCCTAGGTATTGTAAGGGGTACTTGTAGAGGTTTTTGTGGGTGTCTCAAATAGGTAGGGGTTGTATGAAACAGTCTCTTTATGTGTTCAAGCTGAGGGAAACTATAATTGGTCATGCACATATTCTTGTATTGTATGGGAGTCTCAAGCCTCTCCTAGGTGAGACATACCTACTACATTCAATAGCTCATTTATCCTCATTCCTTTCTCATTTTCATCTATCCTATCTTATTTATGGGTGTGCTTTATGTTCACTCATTGTATTTATGGATCGTTTTTACTTGAGTCTCTATTTGTAGAATAATCATGGATCAAGTTATGGCTCCTTATCTGTCTCATCATTTCGCAATTTTACCACCTTTTGATCCTTCACATCCTCTTTACAAGAGGAAAATATGTAATATTGTTCTTCTTTCTAATAGAGGACTTGCTAGACTTTTGAAAATGATAACTACTTCTAAGACGTCGGAGCTCCCTCTGACCCCTTCATCTACATTAGGGGGAGGATTCCATGGGAATCCTTCTTCATCTATCTTATGGGTCCCTAGGACTCCAACTTTCACCGACACTTATACTGCTAGTCTCTCACACCCCATAGGAATGAATCCTTTTGAGTTCACATGGTCTTCATACTATGTACAAAAATATTTCTCTTGGGACGGGTGGGTACTGAGGCTCGGTCTATTCCCTCTACCTTGAATCCTTTTACTTTTAGCATGTCGAATGTTCCAATGAGTATTCCATCATCCATATCGATTCCTAGTAGTAACCCTAGTTTTGTACTGGGGGGGCATGCCAGACCTTTTCACTGCATATCAATTAAGACATGGTCATATTGCTCCTTCTACTCCATTCATCAGGAGATGGGAAGCCCCTTTGTTAGTTCCTCACACTAGTGTTATTCCTTTTTCGGGTGGAGGTGGATATGTAAATTTTGGGACAATGAATTACATCCTAGAGTTCATCCCATTGTCTAATACACCTATTCCTTCAAATTCCTTTCTCATGCCAAATCCTCCCCATACTTCAAGTCGTCCCTTGGGAGGGAATGCTACTTTTAGTGTGGTTCAACATTCATATGGAGTCCCTTTGTTGAGAGGATACACACTTCCTCGGGTGTCTTGGGGAATCCACTACATCAGATGCTTAAATTTGGTAATGTCAATCCCCCTTCCCAAGGAATTCCCTATATGAAAATCCATGTGCATCCTTACATGGGTCATATGGGAGGAGGTTATTATCCAACTAGTCAAGGTCATGGCATTTACCAGAATCAACCTTATGAAAACCAATCTTTTGAGGGCACATGGATTCAAATGTTGCAACCTAGATTCTGCTTTTTAACCACGTTGAATCTTCCTAACCCGTCTAGGATAAATAATGACCTAGTGTGTCATGATATGGAATGGCCTCCAGTCCCTGCTAAGATTACTTTGGACATTGTAAAGTTTAAAGGTAATAAGGGTGAGTATCCTAGTGATCACATCATGACTTTTCATCTCTAGTGCTCTTTGAATTCATTGAAACATGATTCAATTGAGACTATTTCAACACACCCTTATGACTCCATCCATGAAATCACATATAGAGATTCCTATGGGAGCATATTGTACTTTTAACAATTTGTCCATGGTTTTTCTGAATCACTTTCAGTTTCCATTCCACTATGACGTCGACACAAAACTGTTGTTGACTTTTTGGCAAGACAAAGATACTCACATCTCTTACCATATTCAATATTGGCATAGATGGAAGTAATTGTTTAGGGTTGTCATTCCACCTAAATTCCTATTGGAGTGGTTCCTTAACTCTTTATCACCTTATATCTTGAAGGATGTTTCGACATCTACAGTGGATACTAAGTAATATGCCATTTTTTGAGCTCAACAATTAGAATTGATTTATGCTCAGTTTGGTATCCTTTACGAGATCATTCCTGACACACCAAGATCGATTCATGGCCCCAATTTTAAACCAAGGACACATGTTGATGGCATCATTGGCTTTGCGAGTGTGAAAGTTGTGGCCCAAGTTATGAATCAAATGAAAAATTTGTTTACTAACCAATTTGAGGTCACACAAGCTCTGACTTTGTCCACCTTGACCCAATCGGTGTATGTACATTCTATGCAGTCATCGAACCAGAAGGGTAACCAAGAATGCAAATGAAATAAAAAGAAGGAGAAGAATAATAATAATTGTGGGAATAAGAAGGAGTATGAAAAGAATGATGAAAATTATGGGGGGGATAAGAAGCTTAAACATAAGGTCAATTTCCCCTGCAAAATTTCTAGAGGAGACCATCTTATGCACTTGTTGCCTATGATTGATGAGCCCTCAAATTTCATGTTAGAGATCCTAGTTATACTCACCAGTCCCCTTCCAAATAATAAAAACATGAATTTGAGGAATCTATCCACCAGAAGTGGTTTAGGTGGGAGACAAAACCCTCCATCCCATGAAGGTGGTCATGGTTTAATAAATATTCTATCAGCTCTACATTTTGTGACCCATTCACGTGATTATGGTTCGTCGCAACCAACCATGGGAAAATAGCCTATGCCTCTAGATATCCCTTTGCATACCAATAATCCTAATACAATACCATGTGTACCAAAAGGAGTCATTAAGCGCTCGTTGCACAATCCTAATGCCCAAGATGCCAAACACCATTCTATTGTAGAGGATTTGGGATAGACTCCCTGTGTGATGTCGACCTTAGACGTTCCTCATAATTTTCCCTAGTAGAAGAAATCCTTATCAACTGCATTAGGACTCACCAACCCAAATGACCCCAGTTTCGTCAAGTTCGGGACTCATGATATCCATACTCACTTACCTTACCATGTCCATTTTTCAAGTCTATGTAGAGTGTTTGAATAACACCATTACAGATACAGTTATTGATGAAGGTGATGTCTTTGGCTTGTTGGAAGGGTCTTGTCTCTCTCATTTTGTCTAAATATATAACTATGTTTTTATCATTTGATAGATTCTCATTTAGATCACATGGAATTATTCCTTCCCTACATATCTGGTTGGGGGGGAATACCCTGTCAATTGAGGTCGAGGTGGTTGATGTTCCCCTTAACTATAATATATTATTGGGTCACAATTAGATTTATTCCATGAATGTCATTGTGTCATCAAAATTTCATGTTGTACATTTTCGTTATTGTTATAGCCAAGATTGGCACTTCTTCATATGTGATAACACTTACATTTTTTGTTCGTATGATGACACTTGCATGATGAAACTTCATGAACTTATTGTCACTCACTCAAAGGAAATTTTATGGATGGAAAATTCATATTTGGGACCTTATTAATATGGCCTTACCTCATTCATGGTTCATGTAAAATATAGGAAGCTTATGAACAGAAGTTGGAGCCCCAAAAACATCTGAAAAAACCTAAAAAATGGCACTTTCACAAAAAATCATGTTTCCTTTGGTCCACCAACATTTTTCACCTTACATGCGCTTTTTATTAGTGTTCCACTATCTTGTCACATTCTACTTTCCTTTGGTCCACTAGCGTGTACCTTAAATATTCCTAAAAACTATAAAAAACCCTCAAAATTGGGTCATTTTGTGTAGTTTTGAGACTGGCTCCTTGGTTGTAACTACTTCCTCCTTGACCTTGTCTTCTCCAATAACTATATAAGAGAGGGATGGGGGAACATCAAGGGGATTTGGCCTTTGTTCTATTGGAAAAAATTGGATTCTGGTCCTTCTTATGGATTCCCTAGTTGCCATCTACCCTTGTTATAGAGCTTGGAGGTTGGGATTCTTGAAGGAGAAAATTAGGTGATCCAGATTGAAGGTTTCTTGAGGTGCCATGATTGATGAGAAGGTATATTTTTGTACATGTTTCATTGATTAATAATGAATTTGAATTCTTCCCTTTCCAAATCACTATGTGTATATCTCATTTTTATTGTATGTTGATGTTTAGGAGATTAGTTCTTTCATGTTTTTTTTAATATCAATATCTTATATGTGGTAAAATGTTAATCATTAAGAACTTTACCCCATATATGATGGTGTGTTACATATTATTGATGTAGTATTGGGTCTATTAGTGGGTATATTAGTTGTTATTGTACACCTTTGTCTTCGATATATAGGAAGGAGATATTTTCATTGGAGTAAGAATTGTATATTGTCTTATCTTAGGTACCTGCTACATTGTGTAAGGAGGTTCCTCCCTCAAAGAGGATTGTTATTTATATCTATTATTCATTATTAAGGCATAGATTACTCTCTTTTTTTCTATTTCTTCTCTCTTTTATGCAATTTCTGGGACTTGGTTGCATAACATTTGGTATCAGAGATCTTTCCTCGGGACTGGATTCTGCAAAATGAGTCATCTTGGAAGTCTTAACACAACCTTTTTTCTACAAGGATAAGAGATAAAGGTTAAAAAACCACTTCTAAAACAGGCTGAAATATATCCAATCTGAAATTCAGATCTTGATCCATTCCATCTTCTGATATAATTGCGGAGGAATCTAGGATTTTTTACTAGTTCAAAACCTAGTCTAACACAGGTGTTCGAGGGAAAAAGGTCATATCTCAATCATTGGAGATCCAAATTTAGTAAAACCAGTTGTATCAAAAAGAAGAGAGAATAGGGTATCTTTGGTAGCATTTTAAGCCTCATAAGATAAAAATTGGACATGTGACATATCGCACAGCTTCTCTCTTCTTTATAGGATAAAATAAGAAGCTTTGGGAGATTTGAAATAATGCTTTTTTGGCACATCCAAATTAGGTCATACCTACAAAATTAGAAAGAGGACATCAGGGTACCACAAACAAAATTTCCAGACCCAAATAAGTCAAAATTAAAATTTTATCTCAGTTACAAGTTGGCCCTAAAGCATTCTTCAAATCAATGTTTGAAACACGTGTTCTGCAGAAAAAGGTCATATATGGGGCATCCAAGATCAAAATTGAGTGAGACCTGTTGGAACAAAAAGAAGACAGACTAGGGTATTTGTGGTAGTCATTTTAGACTCATATTCAAAATATCAGGCATGTGTTAGAGCATACAATATATATATTTGGGATAGGACAAAAATACGGAGTGTTGGTATATTTGCAATAAATTTTTACCGAAAAATCGCAATTAAGTTAGACCTACAGGACTAGAAATATGGCACATCAGGGTACCATAGCCCAAATTTGCTGACCCATAGGATCTGAAATTACAATTTTACCTCGGTCTAGGTTGTCCCTTAAACATCCTTCCAATCAAGGTTTGAAGAAGGAAAATATATAGTTTAAATAGTGGTAGATTGCATATAACACCAAAAAGTAGTTCTCCTAATACTAAAGCTATCCAAAAACAAGATGAAACAACAAGAATATCAACATCAAGGTCAAAGGATATTTGAATAAGGAAAAGTCACATGGAAACTTGAACAAAACATTGAAACAAGGAACAAACAACTACGGAATAAATTTATTATTGAGTACCTCATCAAGTGGAAGAAAATACCAGCTATAGTTTCAACATGGGAAGACATTTTCTTCATTCAAATGCATCTACAACTACCCAAGAATTGAGGAAAATAATTTTTTGAAGGGGAGGGGCATGTTAATCCCTAAATGTTGGGCACATTTCCCCTTATAGTGTGGCACTTTTTCCCATGTATGGTGGTGTATTACATATTATTGATATAGGCTTGGATCTATTAGTTATTATTGTACACCTTTGTCTCCTATATATAGGAAGGAGATATTTTAATTTAAGTAATCATTGTATATTATCTTATCTTGGGTACATAGTAAATTGTGTAAGGAGGTTCCTCCTTCAAACATGATTGTTATTTATATTCGTTATTCATTATTAAGGCGTGAATTACTCTCTTTTGGTCTATTTATTCCTTTTTATGTTATTTCTAGGACTTGGTTGCATAACATAAAATTTGTTTGAGGAAGGTTTGAAGTGGTATTTTGTTGGTTACTTGTTTTGGAGAGCAAGAGGAGGAATTAAAGAGAAGCGTGTATCAACCTTCAATTTTTAAGGTACACAGCCTCTTAACCGTTGAGATTTTGCTTAAATTTGCACTTGCATAATCTTATTTGTTTGTTTGTAACCCTAGTACATTGGTGGATGTTGTAATCTCACAGATCACATAAGGTTAACAATAATACACATAAAGAATCATATAAGCATACATATACAAGAGACAATAATAGATAGTATAATAACAGATTATATTATAGAATCACATGAGGGTCCATACATATACAAAACTGAACCAAGTTCTTAACTCGCTCAACATCCTATTATATATGATTACAAAATGGTTATGAGTAACTACTTGTCGGTTCGGTCAACCAACATGACCTTTGGACACTGACCTAATCTCTGATTAGTCATTTAGCTAGTATAGTGGCTCACCGACTAGCTCCTTCAACATCTCCCCCAGGAAAAAAATATTTATTCATCCCGAAGAAACAAGGGAGGTACAAAACTTTGCCTCAAGTAGATTTCTTTCCATTTCTTCTGTCTTCATGGGTTGTGCAGTCTAATAGCTAGTTTTATCTGTACACATACTTCGTCTATGGATTTTGCTGAAATGGCTAGTTGGTGTTAAAAATATTCCCAACTACAGAGAGCTCCCTAGATGTCTATGGTCAAGGTTGTAATGATAGATAGAGTCGCCATTTTCTCCTGAATTGAGAGTTCTACAATATTATTCATGTCGGGCCCCAAAAATTGGGCCTTTTCATCTGCTATGTCGTTTAGTATTTTCATTTGTGGATAGATTGGGTCCATTTTGTCGATGCTGGAAACAACCTGGTTTACCCACTAATGAGCTTGTTTCTCTAGCTTCTCTAGTTTCATTGTTTCCAATACAATCTGATGTTGTATTGTTCTCTACATTTCTTCATCAAGACCTTGTTGATTCTCTAGTGTCTTAATCTATTCACGGGTTTCTTCTTCTTGTTGAAAGACTTGGCCATAATGGGTGTACCAGCTGTGCAATACTTCTTCTGTAATAGCTGATTCCTCTAGATGTTCTTGCAGTACCTTGTGTGCTTCTAAAAATGTTGTGTATTGTTGTCTTAATAACACAGATGTTTATTCTTTTTTCTCTTCTTTCTTTTTCTGTAGCTATGTTTGAAGGTTCAACACGACACTTTCTAGTAGTTGGTAATCTCTCTCTAGTGGTTTGTCATTGTTGGTCTTTGTTGGGCCTGGTATGATTGTCTGTGTCAAAGTCCTGCATTTAGTTAGGAATTCAACTTGTTATGTCTTCAATTTTTCAATCCGTTCTTGTATTCTTTGGTTTCTTGTTGATGCTTCTTTGGTCAGTGCTCCCAGGATTCGGTCCAACTCTCCATCTCTTAGTTTTGGTGTCTTGACTACGAAATTCAATCCTAACTATTGAAGGTGGATCACAGTCGATACCTGTTGTGGCTGGTGGTGCTCTTTTTTATTTTTCTCTTTTCTGTTGCTATTATGTTTATACTTATGGACCACTACTGATCCTGTTGGTACTGATGATGACTACTACTATGGTGTTTGGTGCTCTTCATTCAATGGATTCTCAGTCGACTGAACTTCTATTGTGGTAGGATTATCTTGTTGGGTTTCCTGAATGGGGTTTGTAGTTGTTTGTGCTTCCAATGGTAGTGAAGATGGTGGTTCTGGATTATGAGGAGACTCTGGTGGTGGTGGTGGTGGTGACGGTCATGGTGAATGGTTTGGAGTTAGAGGGGTGGTCAGAAAATGATTTTCTAGCATGGGGTTTTCGACTTCCGGTTGTAGGCCTATAGGGTTGTCGATTGCTTCATCTTCCATGAGGTTTTCGATTTCTTCATCTAGTGTTTCTGGATTATTACCTTCGAGGGAAAGTAATCCCCTATATGCCTCATTGAACAGAAGGTTTTAGAAGGTTGGTGTAAATGATGAAATATGGGTTGCGACTACGGTGGATGTCAGGTCGGGGTTGTGAACGAATGATGATTTGATAAGTCCCACAACTATTGGTGGTGGTGAAACTGGGTCGGTTCGTGGAGCGAGACTTTGTCGAGAAGATATTTACTCAACAATTTTATGGGTGGTGGTGATTTGTTGGGCTATAAGGAATATATTTGGCAGATTGTTGATAAATTGCTGAAGTTCAACATATTTATCAATTTTTTTCCTTAAGGGTTGTGGGAATAATTTTGTTGTAAACTGGTGATATGGCCATGGTTGAATCTGGTGTTATTCTAGTCAGAGAAGGTCATGTTGAGTCTGGATTTAAATCGATAGGATTTATTTTGGGCTGGGTAGTTGTTCTTACCTTTTTAATCTTTCCTTGCTTTGCTCCTGATTCGACAAACTGCTTGAATTGGATCTCATCGGATGCCTTGTTTATTGCAGCATCCTCTAGGATGTTGAAAACAATAGAAAGTAGTTCTTCCTGATATTTTGACTCCTCTGATAAGATGATTTTGCACTTCCCCTTCCCTTTTTCCCGAGTTCCTTTCTTTTTCCTTGAAATTGATATTTCCTTAGCTATTTTCTTCAAATTTTCTTTTGTCATGGCGTATTCTAGGTTGTCTGATTGAATTTATTCCTCTATCTTTTCTTATCCTTTCTCCTGCTATTGATTCAGGATGATAATGCTTTGTTTTGTCGGTGTGACAACCTATTGTTTAGTCATTACATTTTCAATTTGGAGGGGTTTTTTCTCTTCTGTCGTACTGTCTTCCGAAGTGAAAGTACTAATATGAAGATTGACTTCATAGTCTTCCTCCCTATCCTAGTCAATTAATGGTTCTATAATGAGTTTATTACTTGCTTTTGTAGCCTCCAGTATGGTGATGTCAGTTATCGACTACCTGGCCAGCTCTGTGGATATCTCCTCGACTATTGGGTAATAGTCGAGTGGATTTTCCTTTGTTGTAGACCCTTTTTTATGCCATACTGTTGTGTGGTACAGATCTAGTTGGATATGTATTGTAGGAGGCATACATATTTAGATGTTTTGAGGTAACCTTCATCTGGTTGTTTGGACTTTAAGATTTTGAAACTAGTGTCGCAGGAACACTTTACCTTCTTCTTGTTCTAGTGGGATTCCAGCCATTGAAAAAGGCTTAAATTTCCACATATGAAACCTATTTGGATCCAAGAATTCTTTATGCTTGATAGGTCATAGGTGGTACATAGCTATCCATATTAAGAGGGATGGGAATCTGATTATTGCACCTAATTCCTTACACTTCTCGCAGATAGATTTGAGCATGTCGGCCACATATTGAGCCCAACAGTATATTTTTCCTATGTTTTCTATGCAGTCAATAGCTTTCAGCATGTCAAGATTAAAATCACAGCCACGTCCTATGATATTCAAGCCTATAGATACGATTTTGGCCACTATTTTGGGTGTGGTGGCTTGGATTTTCCCGACAATTAACCCTTTTGACTTTTTCCATGTCGGTGTTCTTGTTAGTTTTTTTACCAATCCTTATTTGATGCCTACAGAAATAGGGTCACCTTTGTTGGATAGCCTAGTAAGTTTGTAAATGTTTTTGGCTGATATTTCCACTGTTTTGTCGAAGTAGAACTTCCCATTGTGGTACTGGCTAATGATGAATTTGACAATATTTTCCTTTGTTCCTCCAAAACTTGCCTTGGGAGGTGCATTTATAAAATTCATAATGGTGCTCTGGTTTACCTTGTTCGCTTCCTCTGTCATCCTTGACTTACCCTAGTAAGCCCATGTTTTGATTTATGCCCAATGTCGCGCCCATGAAAATTCCTTCACTTTCATGTTTTTAATGTTTCATGCCCATTTCACTAGTGGACTTACAACGGATTCCAATTCTTTTACTTTGGCTTTCATGGCTCTGGTTTGTTTTGGGCCCATTTTGTCAGTTTTTTATTCAAATTTCTTCTTAGTTGATTTGCTCATGGGGGTCTAGTAATTCTGTCTCTCTAGATCTTGATGAAACAGTATGTGATCTTTGTTTGGTGTAGTATTTATGGGCGGAGTGAATGGTGATATTGTCGATGGATGTATTAATGGTGGAACTGATGTCAAAGGATGATTTATTGAAGGCTCTTTTAATGGTTTCTAGTTTTGGCACTCCCTCTGATTGTAGTCATGATGGTTTGATTTGACCTTTTGATCCTCTGGTCGATGTTGATTGTATGGTCGATCTGCGGTATGTCGATGGTGAAAATGATGATTATTGTCGAATGGTGGTCTACTACGTCTATCAAGATTTTCCATCATTTTGGTTTTCTTTGATTCTTTTTGGAGTTAGGTTTTTCCTTTTTTCTAGTTTTTATACTTTTTGTTAGCAATTATAAAACCGCTTTTATTTTCTTTTTTTTTTCAACTTTTTCAGTTTTGGTACCATTTTAGTCAGGCACCATTTACCAATTTCTGAAATACTATGCCCTATAATGTTCTCAGTTGAACTTATCCATTGACATTGATTTCTTCGACAATGTAAGGTCCCATCCATTCTGTGTGTAACTTTTTAGGTTTTCCTTTCACCTGACTATTGTATAGTAATTCCAGGTCTCCAACCAACAAATTCTTATTATTGATGTTTCAGTCATGCCAAGCTGTTTGTTGTTGCTTCTACATTTCTTTGTTTTGTATAGCGAGTAGTCAATGTTCTTCTATTTTGGCTAATTGCATTTTTTTATCCTTTCTTGCTTCTTCAACATTGATATGCAATATGTCAGCTATCACCGGTGTTTGTTGTCAAAAATGTAAAGGAACGACTACTTCTTGGTCGTAGACTAGTGGAAAGGGTGTTTGGTCAGTCAAACGTTTATATGTTGTTTTGTATGCCCATAATACTGCAGGTATTTTTTCATCCTAGTCATATTTGTCAGTATTGTGGATTTTTGTTAGACCCTTTGTTAATTTTTTGTTGAATGCCTCTATCGCCCTATTCAACTGAGGGTGATAGGTTGTGCTTCGTTGATGGTCAATTTTGAACTATTCTGTTAGTGCTGTGATTGTTTTATTGCTGAAGTGTGAACCTTGGTCACTGATTAAAGTTAGAGGGCATCCAAATCTCATAATGATATTTTAGTATATGGATTTGGAAGCTACCTCACTAGAGCAGGTGTCGACAAGTTCTGCTTTTGTCCATTTAGTGACATATTCTACTTCTGTTATGATGTACCTTGCACCTGTTCTTTTTGCTGGCACTGGGAATGGTCCTATGAAGTCAATGGCCCAAATTTTGAATGTTAAACTTGGATTTACTGATATGAAAGGAAACTATGTACTAGTTAACGGTCGACCTGGACATTCGCAATGACCACATTTTCCAACAAACGTTTTACAGTCCTTGTATAGTGTCGGCCACCATCATCCGGACTATTGGATTTTCTTGGCAGTTGTATCCAGATGAAAGTGTCCTCCTTTCGGTCCATAGTGTGCTTCATGCATAATTTTTTCTCTTTCATGTTCTAACACACATCGACAGAGTACTTCATCCAAACCCATTTTATATAAGAATCCATTAATGAGACTATATGGTGCAGCTTTCATGGCTAAAATTTGTTTCTTTTTCATGCTCATTCCATCCAGTGCTTGACCATCCTCCAAGAATTGTGTTAGTTCTTCCAATTCTGCAGGAACAACTTCTATTCGGAATAAGTGTGCATCTGGCAGGTCATATTCAACTCATGTTGGCTCCTCCCCCGTGTCGAATCTTGACAAGTGGTCAGGTCCGACATTCAATCATCCTAGTCAAACTATTAATTCGAATTCAAATTCTTGGAACAATAATATGCAATGACAGATTCTCCCATGGTGCAAAGGTTTGTTGATGAGGTATTTTAGTGCTTGGTGATCGGTATAGAATATGAAGGGGTTAGCTAGTAGGTATTTTCGATAATTTTGAAGTACAAGGACCATACCTAATGCCTCCCTTTTTGTTGTTGAGTAATTGCATTCTGCCTTGTTTAATTTTGTGCTACTGTATATGATTGGATAATCCATTCTGTCTTCCCCAGGCTGTGTCAAAATTGCACCTATTGCTAGGCCTGAAGCATCAATATGCACATGGAATTTGATAGACAAGTTCGAAAATATGAGAATGGGTGCTTCGACTAGTTTTCTTTTTAATGTGTCAAAATATATATCACATTCTTCTGACGAGTCAAACTTCTGATCTTCTCTTAACAATTATTCTAATTGGTAAGTCATATCTGAATAGTGTTGGATGAATTTTCTATAATACCCTATATGAACCAACAGTACTCTGGCCTGTTTTCAATTAATCGGTGGTTTTAAGTCGAGGATAATTTTTATTTTAGCAAATTCGACCTTGATACCTTCCTTTCATACAATATTCCCTAGCAGGATTCCTATAGGGGTTAAGAATATGCATTTTTTTATATTGAGAGATAACTGAATTTTTCGGCATCTTTCCAATATAAGCCTTAACCATTTTCAATGGTAATTTATCATGGACTAGATCGTCCAATCATCGAAGTATACTTCCATTGTTTTATAAATGTATTCTTGAAATGTTTTGACAAATATTCTTGAAAACACTGCAGGTGCATTCTTGAGACCGAATGGCATCACTCTATAAGAAAATGAGCCAAATTCACATATGAAGGTTGTCTTTTTCTGATCTTCCTTGGTTATTGGCACTTGATTATATCCTGAGAATCCATTTTTTAATAAGTAGCATTCATGTCCTACGACTTCATTTTAGATATCATCGGCGTATGGAGCTGGAAATGGATCTGTTAGGGTAACCTTGTTTAACTCTTAGAAGTCGACATTGATTCATAGTTTTGTCAGGTAGTGCTTTTTTCGGTTGGATGACCATTGGGATTTCCCATTCTGACTGGTCAATGTGGTAAATAATTCCAGTTGTCAACATATTGTTGATCTCTTTTTTTACTATTTATTTATATTTATGCGCCAATTTGTAAGGTCTTTTCTTGATAGGTCAGGCATCAGGTTTGATGTCTATCTTCATCTCGCCCATCTATGATAGTAATAATTTTAAGTCTTTGTAATCTCATGCAAATACATCTTGGAATTCCTTTAATAAGTTGACAATTTTTTTAGTTTGTTCTTCGCTCCAATAATCGCCAATTCTTTCCATTTTCGGTCTAGTATAATTAGAAATGTCGATTTCTTTAGGTTTTACTTTCGTTAACATGTTGACTACCTTCTTTGAGCTGTGAAAATGTTGCTAGAAATTATGTTGCTATCATCCAGTCGGTATCGATTTTGTTGGTTCTTTCAATTTTGAGTATCGTTTTGACTGATTTGATTGTCTCTGGGTGATCATATTTCCATTGAAAGCTTTTCCCATGTGTATGTTCATTTTCCAATTGGAGTCTCATTAACTGAGGTATTTTTTTAGATCGTATGTTATGGCATGTTGCATTTGGTCAGCTTTTATTTTGTGTCGACTTGTTGGTAGTTGGCTATATAAATGTTTTTATTTGTTTAGTATCTTCAGCTAATTTTTCATCTTCTGGTATAAAGCTAAAATCCTTAATGAAATTTTCTCCAAGTTAATTCCATAGAAATGTTTCACCTCATGCTTCTTCTATTTATACCATTTGTTAGGTAAGTCATCGAATTTTGAGGGAAACAAGTGTGGCCATATACACTTATCTTTGTAACCAAGTCTTCTCCATTCTTTTTCACATATTCTTATATGATTTTCTGGATTTTGTTCTTGGGTGAAGATGGGTACTTGTGCCTATTTTGTTAGCTTCCTTCCTCCAAACCTTTCTACAAATAAATTCGAAGTTGTTTTCCACGTTTGCATTCTTGGTTGATGGGTGTCCCACCATTGAGCAGCTTGTCCTATAAACAATTCAACTAGGCTTTGAAGTCGGCCATGTTCACCTAGGTTCTTAGAGACTTGTTCTACATGGAGAACTGGTGATTCTATTTCTTTATACCGAAGACTCTATTTATTATCTATCTTTATTGGTGCTAAAGAGGGATATTCCCTTATTTTCTTCTCAAATATTTTTGGATTGGTCGATATGGAAAAACATTGTCAAGTTGGTTTCTTATGGATGGCTTGAATGCTCCAACAACCCCTTGCTTTTGTTTCATAGTTTTCAATTTCCCAATCATACAATTCTGCATCTGAGTTATATCCAACTGACTCCTGGTTCCCTAAATGAAGTTCTCCATAATTATTAGGTTCAGTATAATCTTCATTATTTTGAATCTAGTAGAGTTGTCGAACATTGACTTCTTCATCAATAGGTTCAATCCAAGATTATCCTTGTGAAGTGTGAATGGGGACAATCTCTTTTTGTCCATTCCCTTTTAGTTTTATCCTTTATTTGTCCAATGAGATAGATGCCTTCATTTTTCTTCCCCATGGGCGTCCTACTAGGGATGGAAAGGAGTTGGATCCTTCCTTAGGGTCGATGATTTCGAAATCGAATTTTGTTGAAATGCCTTTTATTGTTGTATCAACATTTCTCTAAACCCCAATGGGTTCGATCAGTCATTGGTTAGCCAGCTTTAAATATATGCCTAATTCATTCTATCGGGGCCTACCCAACTATTCCCATGTATCTCTCATCATGATATTTACTTGGGATCCAAATTGAAGAAAGACTTATTGAATGTGGTAACCTTCTATTTTGAGATCGACAAGTGGGTCGGCATCATTCTTATCTTTTTATTTAAGCTACATATACTCCCAGTCTATTTATCTATGTCATTTTTGTCTTTAATATTGCACAATAGGTCAATGAATTGTGCCACCAACTTATCTTTATGTATTAGGTTTAATAGTTCATGAAAAGTTTTCTGTAAATTTTCATCGATATATTCTTGTCTAGCAAATTCTTGAAACATGCTCGCTGCATCGTTATACAATTGATTTTGCTTTATAGGGTTAGGATATTCATTTTTATCTTTAATCTTGCTTATTCTTGGATTGTCACCTCTAATTTCCGTTCCTTGTCTAGTTACTATGTGTAGGTCCTTTCTGTGAATTGTATCACTTTTTTGAACACAAGACAAGACATTAACATTATTCTTTTAATTAATTTTGTCAAGTATGGTGGGACAATCTTCCAATGAGTGTTCACCCACACCACAACTAGTACAAAATTTTAGGCTAGTTCTGTCTTTATATGGATAACCCACATACTGGTATCCTTCTTTATAGCATGTGAAGCATTGAATCGGTCGTCGTTCTCGATTGTCACAATTTCCAGAGAATCTCCCTCGACCTGCAAATCCTCCGTGATGGTTTTCGAATCGATGTTTGTATCTACGGCCTTCATATTGTCAATTTTTTGGTACATTTTGTTCATTTGAGGTATTATCATTATTCTAGGCCACAACGTTGGTTTGGTAGTCTGCCTGATAGTTTTGTCGATTTTTTAGATTTAAGTGGTAGTCGATTGTTACATGACTCTTAACTTCATAGATCACAAACCAAGAATATTTTCCATTCTTCATGTTGTATGGGAAATCTTTTGTCGTATGATCTCCATGATCCTG
Source organism: Pseudotsuga menziesii (assembly GCA_001517045.1). Classification (NCBI taxonomy): domain Eukaryota; kingdom Viridiplantae; phylum Streptophyta; class Pinopsida; order Pinales; family Pinaceae; genus Pseudotsuga; species Pseudotsuga menziesii. The sequence continues at coordinate 62,296 of LPNX010223659.1, forward strand.
ACAAATATCACAGAAACATTTTTTTTGAACAAAATGGATGTCTTGTCGACTTACATCCTTTAGAGAAAATTTCAACTCAAAATGGGATTTTTAACTTTTATTCAAATTCCATGTCATCATGTGTTAGCCAATGAAATTGCTTTAAATTTGAAATACCGTATAGGTCTTCAACACTTTTTTAATATAAATTTGGAGATAGGTATCATAAAAAAAACTATTTTTTTTGTTTGTATTTTTGACATATCTCCCTGAGTTTTTACTCAAATTTCGATCGGGAGAGCTCGTTGGATGTGGAATTAAATTCCGAATCCAACGAGTACCCACTTGGCATACTTTTGATGGACCCCGCTACCCCAAAAATAAGAAATACCTGAAAAATGAAATGATGATGTCATCATTCCATTTTTTCGGTATTTCTTGTTTTTGCGGTAGCAGAGTCTGTCAAAAGTATGTCGAGTGAGTACTCGTTGGATGCAGAATTTAATTCCGAATCCAACGAGATCTCCCGATCTAAATTTGAGTAAAAACAGAGGGATATATGTCAAAAATACAAACAAAAAAAATAGTTTTTTCTTTTCTTCCTCCAAAATTAATAAATATTATGTTATTATTTTAACTATTATTTTATTAGTTCATTTTAGGAGGCCCATTTTGAGTTGAAATTTCCTCTAATGGTGTTGAAAATTATCTTTTGTGTGGCCAATTGTAGAACATTTTGTACACCACGTCTCCTAACCCTTGAGGTTTAGTTCTCACAAGGATTTATGCATGATTTCCAACTATTTTTCAATTCTTGCATCGACCGTAGACTATGTTGGGTAGTCCTCGTCCATATTCATCTACGGATATTTTTTCAATGCTTCTTCATACATTTTAAATGTATCGAGGCTTATGTGTCGTCGGATATTTTGGGACAGTCCTGCAAGAAACCATTGAATCAATAATTGTTCATCAATAACATAGTCTATTTGCATCAAGAGGTATTTCCATCTTTTTTCATAGTCCCGGATGGTTTCTACTGATTTCTAAACTATATTCTTAAGTTTTTTTGCTACCAGATGCTTCACATCTGGTGTTTTGAAGAAGGATAGAAATTTTTGCTTGATCTTTGCTTTTGTTGCGTTAGGTGTTCTTTCGGTATAAGTCATATACCAATTTAATGCTCTTTTTCGTAGTGCAGCTATGAACTGCTCCATTTGTTTACCCTCATTTGTAACTTAATTGGCCTCCCATGTCAACTCACAGACAAACCAATGTCACCTGGGGTCTTCCTCACCCTCATAGAAGGGGATGTGTGCTGATTTGTGCCCCATGTCGACATCGGCTTCTCCTTTGGGAGGTGGAGGTGGCGGGGTTTGTGGTGGGGGTAGTGGGATATTTCATGTATCTCTCTTTCCATAGCTAGTCTGGACGGATCTTTCATTTCGATCAATTTTTTTGTTTGTTGGTTCTGTTTCAATAACTTGTCGGTCAGTTTCAACTTCTTCTTTCAATGTCTAGCTACACTATTGTGCTCGTGAGTCTGACTGGTCTATGTTTTGTAAAGTTGTGTTTGGGAGGGCGGGTGATCGTTGATGTCTAGGGTAGATTAAAATGAATGCTTCAGTTGGACGGGTATGCCTGAAGTGTAACCCAATTTCCTTCCTCCAGTCAATGGATTACTAGATGATTATCATCATTTACTTAATTTTCTTATAGGCTCAATATATCGAACTCACCAGCTCTTAGTCTCAGGTCCTCCTTGACAATGTACTCCATTCGAGTACTCATATTTATTGGAGACAGAGGTCTTACCTCCTGGGGTATTTCTAGTTGGAGAGCTTCTCATTTCTCTATCCACAAATCTTCTTCCATTGGAAATACCTCTTCATCTATGCCTTCTTCCTATCGGTCATAACCAGAATGTGGCTGATTTTCCTCATGCTCTATAGCCCTGGAAACCATTCTTCTCTGGAGTGATATAGCTTTCTCTCATATCTCTTCCCTTCTTTTCTGCCTCTTCTCCCTTTCTATATTCTATAGGTCCGATGCACTTTTATGAGTCACTGTCTGCTCAATTTCCTTCTTAGGTCAACTTTTCATTGCTGGTGGTGGTATTTTCTTAGGTCGACTAGAATCCTTTTACTTTTCCCCAACACATGGCCAGATACCCCCTCATAGCCTGCCCAACTCTTTAGTAATCCTGGATAGTTCTATCTATTTGTTTAGGAAATACTCCCACTCCCTTTTTGCAATAAATTTTTTCCATTCCTTCTGTTTTTCTTCCCAGTTAGTGTTTGCAGGTGGTTCAATGAGTGGTGGTTGAGGTTCGAATATATGGCCTACTCCTCTGTCGATTAGAAATTTGAACAACAGGGTCGGTAGCGAACAAAGAAATTTCTCAGTAAAGTCGGTATAGAATCTTTTTTCAATACTTTCAATTGAAACTCTCTCCTCTACTGCTTGTTCTTGATAGAATTTGTCAACAATTTTCTCAAACCACTCCAACATGTTAGTTCTTCCTCCTCGGATCAATTTCTTAAGTAATTATTGGTGTTTAGTTGCTTCTGGCTTCATCTAATATTTTTTTCAATGATTTAGGAACCTATTCTACAAATTTTTCATGTGTTTCGATCAAGAATTCCTCCTTCACCTGAGCAATGGACAATCTATTTCTTCTCACGTAATTTTCTAAATAATATGCGATCTTACACTCCCACCAATTCTTAATCTCTTGATCTGATATCATTTATGTATGGTCATGTCATTCGTATATGTAATACTGGAAAGAAAACCATTGTTGTAATATCATAGATCACATAAGGTTACCAATAATCAAATAAATAATCATATAAGCATATAGAGACAAGAGACAAGAACACATTGTAGAATAACATATTAGATTATAGAATCACATGAGGGTCCATACATATGAAAAACTGAACCAAGTTATTAACTAGCTCAAGAACCTATTATATATGATTACAAAACAATTATGAGTAACTACTTGTCGGTTTGGTCAACTGACACGACCTTTGGAGGCCTCCCTAATCTCTGATTATTCATTTAACTAGTCTAGTCGGTTCACTGACTAGCTCCTCCAATAGTGCCCTCATCACATCCATAAGAAGGCTTTCCCTAACAACATAAATGGCAAGTCCACTGGGGAGAATCCTATTTTCTTTGGGGTCTCCAAGAATATTTTTCCATTGTATTTTAATGTATGAGTCTTGATTTAAAGTTAGAAAAATATCTAAGTCTTTGTAGACACTTTCCTTGTCCTTGTGGGAGTTGGATTCTTCTGTTTTCCACCTTTCAGTACCCACAAACTTGTGCTAGTGTATATAGTATCATATTTCCCATGCTTGGAAAGTGCTTCCACATGCTTTTCACATGCTATTGTTAGTTTTTTTCACTAGCATGTCCCTCCTTCAAGTGATGTTTTCACTTTAAGGGCTATTTTGGAAGGTTTTGGTTGTAGTATTTGGAGTCCCTGTGTTCCTAGGTTTGCATAGTATCCCTTGGTAGTGGTTTCTTCTCTTGTGATTTATATCAACTTTATGTTAGAATCCTTTTTGAATCATTTGGGTTTGTGTTTAACTATGTTCTTGATCTCCTTTATTGGCATGACTTTGGTGTGTACGGTGTTTTTTATCATCCTTTATCAGTATGTATAGACTGAACTTGTGAGTCATCTGATCCTTGTCTTACTCAGTCTTCTTGGTAAAAATATTTATGCCAAAGTGATTTAATTGGTATTTTATGAAAGTTTACCTCCCAAGTTATGTCTTGCCGTACCTTAGGTCAGTTTAGGGATTTGCTCTTATGGACATAGTGTAGAAGTTTAGTTGTGAGAGAAACCTCCTACAATAAATAATGAAAATGCACGATATAATGAAAATAGAAAAATACATAAGGAATTTATTAATTGTAGGCTACTTTGAGAGGGAAACCTCCTTTGAGAAACATCAATACAAATAACTCTTGGATGTCTTCATTGTCCTCAAGATGTACTTCTATACTAAGTCTAATTTAAACAACTATTACTCTTCGTGAATGTGGGATAAACACGTACTTATATACTAAAACTATTATAAACAACTATTACTACCCATGAATGTGGGATAATACAATATACTCATGGGATGAATTAAAAATAATATGCATCCCACAAACATATACTAACAAAGTAAAGAGAAGGGTTTACACAGGTTCCTAACATCCCCTCCCTCCTAGAAAAAATTTGTCTCCAAAGCTTTAGATGTGGAAATTGTCGTTGAACCTAAAGGAGTGGCTCCCATGTAGCATCCTCTGGTTGCATGCCCTACCACTGAATTAATACCTATGTGATGGATTGAGATCGAAGCTGATGAGTGTAGAAATATAAGATATGATACCATAAAAAATTGAGGCTTAATACTATGTGTAAACATGGGATATGATCTAGCTATAAGATAATTCTCACAAGCATGCACAAGAAAAATAGAGAGAAGAATAAAGAGACTGAATCATATGAAGAAGTGAAGAATGAATAATTGATTACTGAATCAATGAATTGATTGATTACTACATTAGTCATACATAATTATAAAGGAAAATTGAGTTTCTAGAAGACAACTCATGCTAGCTCATTAATTAGGCTTACTAGATATGATAAACCCCCATAAGTGACTAAAGAACTTTACAACTCTTTCAAGGACCTCATGAAATAGATAAAGAATGAGTGAGTTGTCATGAGTGATGGGAAAACATGTTAATCCTAGAATCTGGAGAGAAAATCATGGAGGATGGGTTGGAAACAAAAGAAAGCATTTTCCTAGTTGATTAGCTTTACCTTATCCACCGAAAGGCAGGAATAAAGCAAGATAAAGACAGAATCTACAAGAAGGCATAGTTACTAATTCTGTCAGTTAATAAAGTAGGCAGGATCTAACCAAAATCAAGAAAAATGTGCTCCTACGTTATATATCGAAAGTGTTGACCAAGTGGTGCAAGTGTATGCTAACTATCTAGGCTAGAGAATAGGAAATTAATCAAGAATGATTAAATATTGTTATCATAAGTATCACTAGTACATATGACTTAAAAGTTCCATGAAATATTTCCATGAATAATTTAAAATGGTTATTTTCATGGATAAATTGATAAATACTTTGAACAAAAATTCTATTGGCTCCTGATCATCGTCGCCATAGTGACGTAAATGACTGTTTATCTCTATAGTGACGGATGTTCATTTGTATTGCGACGAAGACACAGATTTGTCGCTATAGATTCAAAACTCTAAACATTTTCAAATCAACGGTCATCATAGTAACGGTCATTGACTTTTTCTTATTGTTGAAATTTGACCGTTGTGCATTTTTCGTTGTAACCACCAAGATCATTAATCTATGAATACATGTTCTTAAGACATATTTCATCAAATGGTTTGCTATAGTTGCAACAATTTTTCTTCTTATTGTTTGTTCCGTGAGTGCAAGATTCTGGTACTAGTTTAACACATCAAATTTGTGTGTGATCTCCTTCGGTTTCCAGGTTATTATTTTTAAATTATTTGTCTCCTTTAATGTGTAGGGTCATACATAAAGTGATTAAGTTATTCATTTTCTCCTCAATAATATCACATCCAATACCAACATGGAAATAAATGGATGATTAGGAGGTATTAATTTGAATGTATCATGACAGAGTTTATAATTTTGTCAGGGAATATGGTACATGAGAAAGAATGGGTTATCTTATATTAATGGGTATTTTAGGTAATTTCAAAATCTTTGTAAAATTTTAGTTTTGCATTGATGTTTGCAGTTAGTGAACTAATTTTTTTCGAATGAGTAAATATAATGTCATCAGGGTTTGTATCTTAATCATTGTTTGATTAAAAAAAGATGAAGATGAACTAATTAGGGAAACTAGATCATTGATTTTGAAATGTTTTATTTGTTTAGTTTCTTATTTATAGAGGGGTAAACTAGCATGTGGTAATATCCTATGTGAAAAATTGTTTAAGCATTGTGATCCTGTTTGTGCTAGAAATTGTTCCTAGACTACAAAGGAACAAGCCAGTACAATCTCAAAATAAAAAAAACATAAATAGAATTGGTTTTTTGTGATTTTTTTGGTTGGACAGTTCATTTACAAGAAGGTAAACATCAGCAAGCTAACAAAGGAAATAAGTCATGAAATAACATGAAAGACTGAGGTAAAAACACATAAATAATAAATATAAACCATGAACATTAAGAAGCAATGTACTGGTTCTATCCACATACACATAAGCATTTACATGAATAAAGACTTTAATCAAGAAATGAAGTTATGAGTTGAGTGGTCAAACATGCCATAAACACAAACATTATGAAGGATAAAATGGATTATATATATCATAAATCAGTCTCAGTATGTCAAATACTTACATAAGGGTCATAAGCATCAACTTGAATACATTCCAAAATATTCAGCTCTAAATCCCTTCTTGAAAGAAAAATCAAACCACACTGCACTCAACTTTTCTCCTTTTATCCTTTTACACATACATCAGTTTCATAACTGTCTTTTAGGTCTAATCTCGAGACAGTTATAATAAATAGTTACAAACTAATTTCGAATCCTTAAAGACTAATTAACCAAAAATAGATGTTTTTGCTAGAAATTGTTCCTAGACTACAAAAAGAACAAGCTAGTATAATATCAAAACAAAAAGAAAAATGGAATTGGTTTTTTGTAATTTTTGGTTTGAAAGTTCATCCACAAGAAGGTAAATAATCAGAAAACTAATACAAACACTAAATCATGAAACAACATGAAGGACTGAGATAAAAACACATTAAGGATAAATATAAACCATGAAAATCATAAGCAGAATACTGGTTCTGTCCAGAATGCATGAGCATTTCACTAGTACAAAATGAGGAATTAGCTACTAGGTGACTAAAAATTCTAGTCACCATAGGTTTTTCAAGTGATTTACTACTAAATATGAGCAATTTTGATTGACCCAACTATAAATGACTAAAATTAACAACTAATTTAGTCACCAGTTAACAAATATGACTAGATAATAAGTGACAGAGTTAAAAGTGGCTAACATAAACGACTAATTTAGTCAGGGCATAAAAAATGACTAGCTAGAAGAATATGAATTAGTTATTTATGTTAGTAATTTTTAATTGTGTCATGGAAAATTACAAATTTGACAATGAAGTGTAAAATTTGTAAATTGTATATCTTCTATTAGTAATATTGGCACCATGCACCTCGATCTTCAGAGATCCAACAAAGCAATTGCATGAATTTTCTCTTGACCATATTTATCCCTGCTGCACCATTGAAGCAAACCCTGTTAAGTGCGTTCCAAAGGAAAATTAGGTTCCTACGTCAATTACGAATTAGGTACGAGAACCAGTACCATATCGATACCTAGCTAGAAGCATCATAGCCCTACATCCCCTTGAGAACCGACCATTCAAATGCGCCTCATCCATGTAGACTTACCAAATGCATCCAATGCATGGCCAAAAAAACATGTCAACTTCGAATCTGTGGGTTGCAGGTATCATTCAAACCCAGCTAGTACTCCCCTATTTTTGCACTCGATACACTATTTTTGTAGATGATAGGCCAGTTCAGTATTTCACAGTGACCATTCAAATCACTTCAAATGTATGGTTCTTGTCGTTCAGATCATGTTCATCACTCCAATGAATAACTGGTTGTTATGGATTTTTACAAGTCTCAACGTTGCCGAAGTTACTGCTTCCACTTTACATTTGCAATTATCACCATCTCTAGCCTATGCACTCATAACCATATGCATTTTGATATTTCAGCCTAGGAAAAGCATGAGCAACCTCCTACAATGCCACTATTTGCAAAGTTCACTAGTTTTTGCACATCGACATTCCTCACACGCTCCAAAGGAAAACTGAAGTAGACATTAGAAGAAGTGATTAAACTTTGCAAGGAGGTTTACTTGTTGCAGATATCATTATAGAGCAGGTGTCGAACAATACCTTCAACTCACAGATCCGAAGTTGACGTGCTTTTTTTTGCCATGCATTGGATGCATTTGGTAAGTCTACGTGCAGGAGGCGCATTCAAATGGTCAGTTCTTAAGGGGATGTAGGGCCCTCATCTGTGGCTATTGTTGGTCGTCGTCCTGAAGAGTATCAATCAAAGTCAATGATTTGGCTGAAAAGTGGTGATGACGATCGGCTTCCAAGCCAAATCGTCAACTCCATAGGCTACTCCATTTATAAAACTAAACAACTTATATGATAATTATTAAAAAAATATAATATATAACCAATTAACATAATTTATATAATAAAATAATAAAAATAAAAAATAAAAAACAAAAAAAAATTATATAATTTATATAAAAAAATAATAAAAATAAAACAAAAAATAATATAAAAAAACAAAAAAATCTATTTACATTTGCAGCAAGAATAAACTCTTAACCCAACAGCTCTACACCCACCTCAATTACTTTCCCTTTCATGCTCCCCTCAAGGAAAAGGAAAAAGGTAATGAGAGATTTTAATGCTGCCATACCTCTGTTTGATCGGTAGCTTGTTCTATATGCCTCTTCTCCTATTTTTTTTTGTTGGTGCCGCTTACTCACCCTCCTTATGGAATCTCCCAATCCTTCCTTGTTCTAAAAAAAAATTATGATCAAATAAAATTTGACATTATTATTGGCAGCTATTGGTTGCTTCTAATTTTGGCTTGTTCTGTGATATCCCACTTTCAATCAGCCATTAGCAGCACGCCTCATTTCCGAATAACCAAACCCACTGGATAGTGTGTTTTAGAATAGGTATTGAAGTCTTCATGCCTGTGTTTGCTTGTCATTTCAGCTTTAGGGGTAATTGATCACTGCACGGTGTTGTTGTTGCTCATTGTAGTCCTTAAAGGATGTGGGGATAACATGTTTGTTGTTCATGTTCTTAAGGATGCAAGGAAAGTGTTTGACAATATACCTGAATGGAATGTGGTTTTGTGGAGCAATATGATTGGAAGGTATGCTCTGAATGGGAAAGATGAAGAGGCTCTAAACGTTTGAATCGAGTTCCTGATACTTCTCCGACTCCGTCCATGTGCATTTTACAGGATTTTGATGGTTTATAATGGATAATTAACGAAGATTGGTTAGGAATATTTTCCATTCGCTTGAATGCAAAGTTTGAAGGGGTTGCAGATCCATAGCTCAATTCATAGGGAATATTGTGGTCAAACTATTTGCTGGGATCGAATGACTCTAAGAAGGAATTTGTAGTTAGTCTAAGTTTGGATTCCAAAACCTAGGTGCCTTAGGCAATTTAGGAAGATCAAATTGATGGATATTCTAAAGTGTTGGTGTTGGTTTTTAAGAAAAGAATCTGCTACCTTCATCAGAGAATCTGGCTGGGTGGCTTGGGTGAGTGAAAATCGAGGTGGGTGAAACTTAATTGTCTGTCTTGGGTTAGTCAAAATATATCCCTCTATATTCTCTGACTCCGTCCATGTGCATTTTGCGGGAATTCGACGGTTTATAATGGATATTTAAAGAAGAGAAAATTTGCAAACCCTGACTTTATTTATTGAATCCTTAGCACTCACCTTGTAAGGATTCACCATTGGAATCACAATAAATTATGAATATCAGGTATGCATACCCTGTCTTAGAATAATCAAACCATAGTTAGCTACCTTAGACATTAATTAATCCAATTTTTGTCTTATTTGCCTAGTTTCCATATTCCACCTGATGCAAGTTGTCCTCCACACATCCAAAGTGGTCAAACTTGCTAAATTTGAGTCATGGAGCACTTGGAAAACCACTTGGAATCAAATATGTTTTATTTTGGGCCTTCCTAGCGCATGTCTACTTTTTCTGCTTTATTGCCTGCTTTTTCTGAGTTTTAAGGCAATTGGGAATGTTTGACTAGGTGAAGTTAACTTGTTTTTTTCCCTCATCATCCTCCACTCTTTTCTCCAAATAAAAGCATGTATGATTTGTCCTTCCATAATTTATTATCTTGCCTAATTTATTTTTCCAATTCGTGATCTCCTATACAGATTTGGAAACTGCTTCATGCACCTATGGGGGATTTGCTTAGATTTAGTAAGCCTGCTTTTTACCAAATTCGAATGGAATCCTTATGCATTTGAATATATCATGTAATTATTTATTGTGGAAGCCTATTACTTCATAGGTTTGGCTATTGTACACTTATTCAATACAGATTAGCATTCTGCTCCATATTCAGTCTCCTTTGTGAGTAATTTGCATGTGTAATTGGCAATTTTTGTGAGTGTAATTGTTCTAACACCTGGGTTCAATTTCCACATGGTATCAAAGCCTTTGTATATTGATTTATCTCCTTCCAATTTGTTATTGTAGGTTTGACATCATTTACAGGGACCATTCTGCTGACTGAAGGGACAATTTCTGAGCTATGGATCAATCTTAGAAGATCATCTTGACTCCATTTAAATTCTTTGAATGGAAAGAAAATATGGAGATACTATTGAGAGAAAAAGGCCTCTATAGAGTGACTATGGAAACAGAAGCAGATCCCAATGCAGCTGCAGAGAATATTAAATGGCACAACAGGAGGGATGAGGCCTATGGTCTCCTGTGTCTGAACATATCCAGAGATCTCCTTTTCCATCTTAATGGATTAACATCACCAAATGAAGTATGGGAGAAGCTTTTTGATATTTTTGGTAAGACAGATGAGATGAGGGGACATCAAATTGAAAATTAATTAATCTCCCTGAGTCCCAATAGCTTTGAATCCTTGCAACTCTATTTTTCGAAGTTCAAAGCCCTTGTTTTGCAGCTAAAACAATGTGGGATCGAAAAGAAGGATGAGCAAATGGTTTTGGCCATACTCTCGAAGCTTGGCCCTAACTATTCAGTGTTTTTATTGACCTTCCATGCCACAAAGTTGATAGCTCGAGCCTGGAAAATGCCTAGCCTTGCAGATTTCATGGAATCTCTCACACAAGAACAAGATAAATTGGTGATGATGGGCACCATAAAACCTTCCAAAGACCAAGATCTAGTTGTTGGAGATTCGAGGGTGGATTCAAAAGGCAAGAATAAATCTAAGAAGCCACCTAAGCAAAAGATAGACAAGAACAAGTCTCCAGAGGAGCCTCAAGGTTCCAAGAAGAACCCCCAGAAGAAGAAGAAGAAAGGAGAAATGAGCAAGTGTGCATACTGCAGTAAGGGAAATCATTCTGAAAGCTCCTGCATGAAGAAGCAAATAGACATGCTGACCCAACTCTTGGAGAAGAATGGAATCTCCCTTCTAGATAGCTCAAAGAAGAGGCAAGGAGGATCAAATTCAGAAGATAGAGAGAGAGTTCATGCATTGGTTGCTGGCACATCAAGCTCACCTAGTTTCATCATTGATTTGGGAGCTTCAAGACATATGGTTTCGACCAAGGAGGCATTCACCTCACTTGACATGTCGAAACATCCACCAATTGTACTAGGAGATGACTCTCTCACTGAAAGTTTGGGCAAAGGGAGGATTGATTTTGACCATGGTAAGTTCAACAATGTATTGTGTGTTCCAGGTCTTGCCTCTAACCTCTTATCAGTGTATCAGATGACCCACACAGGGTCTCCAAAGAAGGTCATATTCTCCCCTGATGAAGTTGAGATCATAGAGATCTCAAGTGGTAAAGTCATTGTAAAAGGAGTTACAAATCACACTTCGAAGGTATACATGTTCTCACACTTCCTAGCCTACTCAAATCCCTCTGCTCTTCTGATTCATGCTAATGAGGCAAGCAAGATTTGGCATGAAATATTTGGCCAGCTTAATTACAAGTATCTTTCTGATCTTAGTGAAAAATAAATGGTCATAGGTTTACTAAAGATTAAGTTTTCCAAAGGAGTCTGTCAAGGTTGCATCTTAGGAAAACACCTAGAGCATAAATTTGAGAAAGCTAGTCATGAGAGAACCTCTGCACCTCTTGAGTTGATCCACAATGATGTTGCTGGACCATTTCCTCACATGTCATTGAGTTAGGCCAAATATGCATTGACATTCATAGATGATTTTTCCAAGTATTGCTGGGTTTACTTCCTAAAACACAAGTCTGAAGTTTTTGGCCTCTTCAAAGTCTTTAAGGCTTTGGTTGAAAACCAGTCTGGGAGGAAACTCAAGGTCCTCAGATGTGACAATGGTGGTGAGTATGTCAAGTCTTATTTCATTCAATATTGTGTAGATTCAGGTATTCAGATGTATCATTCTATCCCTTACACACCACAGCAGAATGGTGTTGCTGAGAGGAAGAACAGATCATTGAAAGAGATGGTAACCTGCATGATGGAGGCTAAGACTTTTCCACCAAAGTTTTGGGCTGAAGCTATAAAATGTGCAGCCTATATCAAGAATAGGATTCCTCATAAATATATTTATGGTATGACTCCTTTCAAAGCATGGAGTGGGCACAAGCCAGATGTGACCCATTTCAGGATTTTTGGTTCAAGGGCTTGGGCTAGAATTCCAACAAAAAAGAGGAAGGATTTGCAGCCCCAAATCCAAGAGTGTATATTTGTTGGGTAATTTTAAGATTCAAAAGGGCACAAGCTGATAAATTTGAGCACAAACAAATCCTTCATTGAATTTGTGTTCAGTTCCAAGAAGAGCCCCTAGCAGCAGTGGAAGTTGGACAATCCTCTTCACCACCAGAACCTTTGAATGTAAGTGAAGAGATAGTTGAACTTGCTGATTCTGATATGTCTGATAATGATGATTTAATTGCATATCCTAATATTCCTACAAGACCAAAATGGGCAGAAAATACCATTCATGTAGCTGGAGAACTAGCTGGAAATCCTAATGATCCTAGGAGGACTAGATCTCAGTTTGAGAGTGCTCTATGCATGAAAGATCCTATGTTTGCATAGAAATGCGATCTGATGTTTGAATCAGACCCACAAACATATTAATATGCATAAAATGATCCAATATGGAAAACATCCATGAAAGAAGAGTTCAGCTCACTCCAGAAGAACAACACTTGGGAGCTGGTTGATCTTTCCCCAGGGAGGAAGCTAGTTCAGTGTAAGTGGGTTTACAAAACTAAATTTGCTGCTGATGGTTCACCTCTGAAATACAAGGCTATATTGGTAGCCAAGGGCTACTCATAGGTACATGGAGTAGACTACAATGAGACCTTTGCACCAGTGGCAAAGATGGACTCCATCAGGCTAGCCTTAGCCATTGTAGCTTCAAAGTAGTGGGAGGTACATCACATCGATGTGAAGTGTGCTTTACTGAATGTAGATCTCACTGAAGTGATTTAAATGCAGCAGCCTCAAGGATTTTCTACTAATCCATCTCTTGTGTGCAGGCTAAAGAAGTAATTGTATGGGCTTAAGCAAGCCCCCAGGGCTTGGTATGCCAAGATTGATAGATTTCTGCTATCACTGAATTTTGTTCGATGCAAGTCAGATCCAAATTTCTATTTGAAGCTGATTCATGGTTCATTAATGATCATTTTTTTGTATGTTGATGACCTTCTCATTACAGGAAGCTCAAAGGATGAAATTGCCTCCTTGAAGGATGCAATGAACCATGCCTTCTCAATGACTGATTTGGGCTTATTGAGCCAATTCTTGGGGCTCGATATTGCTCAAACCAAAGATGGAATCAAAGTACATCAGTCCAAGTATGCCTTGGATTTTCTAAACAAATTCAACATGAAGGATTGCAATCCAAGCAAGACTCCTTTCCTTTCAGGAGTTAAGCTTGGAGAAGCTGATTCTTCACCTATGGTAAACAATACACTGTATAGGCAATTGATTGGATGTTTGCTATATCTTACACATAATCGAACTAATATTTATTATGTAGTAAGTGTGGATTCAAGATACATGGATCAGGCTCATGAGATCCATTGGAGAGTAGCCAAAAGGGTCCTTAACTTTGTTCAGGGACCAAGGACTCATGGGATCTTCTACAAAGCTAAATATGATCTTGATTTGATTGGGTTTACTGACAGTGATTGGGAAGGTGACAACACAGATTGAAAGTCAACATCAGGATATGTGTTCATGCTTACTGAAGGGCCAATCAGCTGGTCAAGAAAGAAATAGAGTGCCATTGCACTCTCATCTACAGAAGCAGAGTATAGAGGAGTTGTAAATACAGCAACTCAATCTTTATGGTTGCAGGGGTTACTTGGTGAGTGTGGCTTCGAATCAGAATACTCAACTACTATATATTGTGATAATTAGAGTACCATTAGAATCTGCAATGATCCAGTTTAGAGATAGAGAACCAAACACATTGAGATCCATATGCACTACATCAAACAGCTTGTGCATGATGGCACCATTCGCCTACTCTTCTGTTAATCTTTAGAACAAGTAGCAGATATCTTCACCAAAGTTTTTTGTGAGAAGAAATTCAGCAATATCAAATCACTGCCGGGGATTGATGATCATGCTGTGAAGCATGAGTGATGACAATATTTTCAAATTTTGTTTTACTGTCCATGTTTAATGGAGGATTTTTCCCACTGGGTTTTTGCCTCTTTCCTTGGTTAAATGGACATGTAGTATGTAAAGGGTGACTAAGCCTTGTTGTTAGGCCCTATAATTTTCTGATATTTTACTCATAAGTAAGGCTTAAGGGGGGGGGGGTTAGAATAATCAACCCATAGTTAGCTACCTTAGACATTAATTAATCCAATTTTTGTCTTATTTGCCTAGTTTCCATATTCCACCTTATGCAAGTTGTCCTCCACACACCCAAAGTGGTAAAAATTTCTAAATTTGAGTCATGGAGCACTTTGGAAACCACTTGGAATCAAATCTACTTTATTCCCGGCCTTCCTAGCACATGTCTACTTTTTCTGCTTTATTGCCTGCTTTTTCTGAGTTTTAAGGCAATTGGGAAAGTTTGACTAGGTGAAGTTAACTTGTTTTTTGTCCTCCTCCTCATCCACTCTTTTCTCCTAAGAAAAGAATGTATGATTTTTTCTTCGATCATCTATTAGCTTGCCTAATTGATTTTTCCAATTCGTGAGCTCCTAGACAGATTTTGGAAACTGCTTTATGCACCTATGGGGGATTTGCTTAGATTTAGTAAGCCTGCTTTTGACCAAATTTGAATGGCATCCTTATGCATTCGAATCTCTCATGTAATTATTTATTATGTCAGCCTATGAATTCACAAGGTTAGCTATTGTACACTTATTCAATACAGATTAGTGTTCTGCTCCATATTCAGTCTCCTTTGTGAGTAATTTGCATGTGTAATTGGCAATTTTTGTGAGTGTAATTGTTCTAACACCTGGGTTCAATTTCCACACCGTGGTTATGTTTAAATGATTTTATATTTTACCTATAATTTCCTGGCCATGGCTTTGATTATCTCCAATCATAATGTTGTCTTCCTGAATGACGCAATTTCCAGTTTGTTGAATTTTTCATTAATGAGAGGATGTGGACACATACTCAATGGAGTGTGGTATGTGGATAGAAGACCTTCAATAGAGTTCAAGAATGAGATGATGAAATATTGGTGGATTTAGGCAATTATTGCACTTATCAAGTTATTAGAGTGGGATCTATCTCATTCCACATGCATGATCAAGTGGTGATGTTCTTGAGCTAGATGATGTATTTAAGGTTCTTGGTTTAACAATGAATCTTTTTTAAGTTTTAGCCATGAAAAATATTAGATGTGTGGCTGATTTTGATGATCAACAAGTTGTATTCAAAGATCATAGCCATGATCTTGGCCGAGTATTTGCCAAAGGTGTGCAATAGGGTGGCTTGTACAAATTACTTGCTAAAACAATCAAACATAGAGATTTAGTGCATGATACTGAGAACTTGTGTAGGCTTTAACACAAGAGATTTGGTCACCTACGTTATGGAGCATTACCTATTTTGAAGGACATGGTGTAGGGATAGTTGAACTTCAAGATGAAGAAGACATGACTGTGCAAGGGCTATGCACTCAGGAAGTATGCCAAAACTACTTGTCCAAGTAGTGAGAATAGATTGATAGTTCTTTTTGAATACATGATGTGTTTGATATGATTAATGAAAAGGCTCTCTCCTCCATTTATATATATGATATATGAGGGTGGTGAAAAATTGGAAAGTTAAAAGATCGTCTTGAGTGCCTTGCAATCACATTGGCAAGGAGTGATAAGAAGATCAAAACAATCCAACATGTCAAATGTTAGTTGCCATGTGTTAATTAAAGACTTACATGGTAAATTTAATATAAGACTTGCTTATACTTGTCTCCTACTCTTTGAGCCTTGACACATTTAATATTTTATGGTTATCTCTATTCCTTAACCCAATTCGTATTATAAGGTGAGGATGTGCATGCATAATAATCCTTAGTTATGACTATGAGATGAGGATTTAAAGGGAAGAGGATGTAAAAACAAGTAATTTTTATATGTATTTTGGTGGCACTGAGGAAAAATTTGTGAGAAACCACAATATTTGGAAGGATGGAGGGAGATTACATTATGATCATGCCACCCATCAAATTGAAGACTATTCTTGAACCAACAATTGTTTTTTTAATTTTATTAATAACCATTGTTTCTCCATATCGTGTGCCAAATGACACTTCTCTATAGCAATGCATAAATCGACCTCTGCATTGTTTGTGATCCTAGATACATGTTATTATTTGTATTTGCATGACATCGAGTGTTGTTTATACTTGTCATGAGTCCATGATATTCATGCAAGAAATGAAGTCTTATAGAGGAGGACTCATCAAACCAACCTTTTGAATTTCATTTTGATGAAAAAATAGTGGACATTGGTAGAGAGGTTCACATAGGTAGTAGGCACAAAGTTTTGAGCTCGTTTCAGGCTTAACAGTAGACTAGTAGTTCTTTTTTGTTATAGTCGTAGTTGTTGACACATTGTCACACTTTAGATTGCAACCCCAAGTGACTCTAGAGTAAGAACATATCAATGGCTAGCATCTTCCCGTCATAATTGATTACTTGTCATCTTGCACAACTAAGCAGTAAGTGCATGGCATGAGCCAGTGAGTGATTATAATTTATCATATTTCCAATATTTTGAATGACGAGTTGAACTTTGTAGCATAACATTTTAAACATCTTGAAAAATTTCTATAGATGGGTAGCTTCAAATGTTTCCCTTCTTTTAAAATGTTGATATAAATTATGCCCTTCTTAATTGGAACTTAACTGGAAGGATAAAATTCAGATTTTAATTTATTTTTTAAGAGAAATTATAAGGGAAGGGATAGAACCATTTGGAAGGGCTCGGAAGGGTTCAATTTTCAGCTATTATGGAATCAATGTTGGCAAGCGCTCCACCTTTACAGACATGATGGTCCATAGCTAGTGGATCATTTTAATTCCAAGAGAACTAGATGGTGGACTCTCGCTCTCTCTGCATCTTCAAACTTGGAGCTTCTTCATGAGAAAACCCTAGCGAGTGATTGATCCAGTAGAGAGGGCTTGGTTGTGCAGCGTGCTGGTTATTCTTTCGTGACATTAATTTATAGTTGGTCGCATGCCTGTTTTTGTTACAATGAATTCGTAACTCTATGCAGTTCCTTTTTTTTGTGTTTGTTGCTGTTCAATTTGACTCAGAAATGCTCGTCTTGTTTTGTTCACAAAACAATCTATATGAGCCAAAAGCCTAACTGTTTTCTTGTGGTAATTCAAAGTTTCTGTCAGTAGACGGCCTTCTGCAGATTTTGCATTTGAACTAGAGCTAGGCATTATTGTATTTGAAACAAATTTCGACACAGGAGAGCCTGGCTTTGCTGCTATTGTTTATGTGCCAGAAGCATTCCTCTTTAGAAAAAAATTACACTAGTTTTTTTGGCTGGGAATCGTAGAAACTTGTGTAATTGTGGTTTGGAGTGTGGAATATGCATTTGGCTATTTGAAAGAGAATATAGCAACATTATAGTCTACGGTAGTTGGGGAAGGAAGCCCTAGCTTCTTTAGTATTAACAGCTGAATTTTTTAAATGTTTTTGGAAGGGACCGAGTCATGATGAAGGCTGGACTACCCAACAATCAAAGCTACACCGAGGCTTGCTGGGAATTTGTAAGTAGAAATCATGTTTCCTTTCTCTGTAATTTTTTTGTTTCCCTAATAATTCCTTAACTACTTTCCCAGAAAACTATACATGTGTTATTTAGCTTGAGAAAAACATCTTTAATTCGACAAGAATTTCACAAATAAGGGAAGACAAAACTTGCATTCTCAAGAAAAATAACACATTAGCTTCATATCAGAGCCTAATATATTTTCCCCCTTTTATATGCTTGTGTCAAATGGTAAACTGGTTCGATTTCCTGTGATTGGGAGCTGGGTTTTTAGTTATGAAAGAGAGTTATGGATGCCATGGGTTTTACTGGTGTTGACACTACATGCAGCATCAATCATAGCTGTAGTGATGATTTGGAAGAATCGAACACTGTGAATCATGGCCGCATGGAAATCAGGTGCTTTAAAATGATGGTAGGTATTGGAGTTGCTAATTATCTTGATATTGCTAAGAAATGATCCCGTTGCTTGCCTGCCAGTGGCAACGAAGAGGATGATGATGAGCTATAGAATAGGGATTCGGGAGAATTTCTAATAGGAGGAGGAGGTGTAGTAGCTTTAGATTCTATATGCAAAGTTAATTCATTCTCTTTCTCAATTTTTTTTTAATCCCACCTTATTTTCTAGACTCCTGTGTCAATCTATGGCAAATACAATTAGAACAAGCATGAGATTTTGATGCTTAATAGGGTAGAATGGAACAAACAATGGATTACATCAGGAAGATTTGAGTTTGTGGCTGGAAATTTCTTCAAAAGGAGGCTAGATATATTCTTCAGAAAGAGTAACTCGCGGATCAGATAGAAGAGCAGAGAAAAAAACAAGAGGAAATTGGTGAGTCCGATTTCACTTTCCATCCTATGCTTGTTTTACAGTTTTCTTTGTTTGGAATATTTGATGAAAATATTGTTAAGACCTTATTGATTTTTCTTATATATTACATATATGCTAGTAGAAGAGGAAATGCTATGCATAGAATGATAGAATTAATATTTCTAAATTTCTCTGGTGTAGCATTTCTGCCTAGTAATCATAGAAATGAGTTATGTCTTTTATTAGCAATTGGTGGCTGATACTTTAGCATCATGGTGAGAAGCTCTCTTAAAGGTACCATGTAAGTAGTAAGTTGGAATTGTGATCTCATTAGTTTCATTGCATTCTCTAGTTTCTGCAATGAAGCTTGAGTAAGAAAAGCTGAGTCATGAAGTCACACAGTGAAAACTAAGATGCTCTACTCTTGAAGCAGAGATTTCAAAAGTCAATACAGAAAAAATGTAATTTAATTTGTTATTTTTGTTCTTTACTCTTAAAATCACAAGTAATTGTTAGTTCAGTTGTCTGTTTTTCTGGTCCATTGATTGATTACCAGGTTATGTTAAGTGTTTAACCGAGATATAATTGTATCCAGGAACTTTTGATTGTACATGACAAGGATTTAGAGGCATTGCGTATTGCTAGAGAATAAAAATCAAAGCTTGCTAATGAGATAGACAAACTTAAGAGTGAACTGTCAACTTCAAATGATCTAGTGTGCAAGCTATTTTATATTAGTTTTGCTTTTTTTGTGCTTACGACATTACACATTGTGAGAAGTTCATTAGTCATTATTTTAACTTTCCCTTTCGACAATTATGCTGACTTTTTTTTTTCCTTTTTTTCCAGATCAAATCCTTACATGATATCATTAAATGATTAACAAAGTATAACACAAATATTCAAGTGTACAATAGCAAGTTGCTGAATGATGTCGCTTTTGCTACAGAAGAGAATATGAAGACAAAACAAGAAAATGATGCTATTGTAGAAACTCTCAGTGTTGTACGAGGTAGTGCTGCTGCTTTGCATACACAGCCAGATAGTGCTAAGGCAAGTGCATCATGGGTCTAATAATTTCTACTATGCAGGCTGTGATATTTATAGCTTTATTGTGAAATTATTTCACCCTTCAATGTACCAAAGCATGTTGTAATGCTTGAAGTCAATTCAAACTAAGCTCAATGCATGTGCAATGATAGCAATTTCTTTTGTTCCCTTTCCTAGATGATTTGTAAGAATGCCGATTAACACTTTGTTTATATTGGCAGGAATCTCTACTTGAAGGAATGAAACAGAGATAGAGAGGGTGCATGGATAACTTCAGCATGTTATAGAAGACATGGATCAATGCATAAACCAAATCCTGGCTCTTACAAAAGAGAATGCAAGGTTTAAAGAATTCACAGGAAAATCAACATGTGAACTTCAGATACTTACTACAAAAGCAAGTGCACTTGAGCTAATTTAAATAGAAGAATACTTTTCAGTCAAAACCATTAAGTGATCTCCTTATACCTTTTGATATCTAAATTGTGTTTTACTAGTTTTCTGAACTTGCACATGCTCATTAGAAACTATATATTTAATTTCTGAAAGTTTGAAACTATGAAATAGAACTGAATATAAACGGCTTATATTCCATTATGCCCCAGTCCCAAAGTTCATGAAAGGGAAAATGCAGCCATTAAACATTTCTACCAAATAATTATTTGCTATATTAAATTAAATGCTACTTTCACAAGTTCAACAAAATAGCAAAAATCAATCATATAATAGAATGTCATGGTAAAACTAAATTGAAAACTAGACCCCATGAAGACCCTCCTCATCAGAAACAACCTGAACATGACAAGTTTATAGGAAGCAACGTATAATAATATCTTAGTGAAGTATATTAGAACCGAAAATATGAACTGTTTAAACTTAATTATGCTTCAACAGCATGACCCAGTTCTAAGGTTACTAAAAAGGCAGAAATTAGGCAATGTGGCATTAATACCAATTATTTATTTGTTGCTATACTAAAATTCCACATGCTTTAAGTACGACAAAGCAAGAAAGGCTAATCATAGAACATGATCCCATGACAAAAGCTGAACGTTAAATACAGGCAAAGAACAGAGAAGAAAAACCTAAACTAAGTGGCCCACCTCTACAAGGGATCCACCCCTTATTTGATAAGAATTTAGACCCAATGAATCTTCTTGCACATGGGTAGCAGTTTCATCTTCAGGTCTCATAATATTATTTGTTGTACCAGCCTGCAGATCGACAACAGACATGCCAATACGAATTGAATCAGGCAAACGATTATCTTTTTGAGCTTCACAATCCTCTCCAATGGGAAGAGTATCATGTTTAAAATCATCCAACAAGCATTTAGAAGAATCCTTTTTACTGCCTTGTACACTCTCATGAACTTTTCTCAGTGTTTCCTTTCTTAACGCCTCTTTGTTATCTTTTTCCTTTTGGATTCCCAAAGACTTTTCAAAATTTTCAATGCCATATTTTTTACTCAATTGAACTCCAGCCTGGAGACTATCATGTCTTTCAAGCACTCTTGCTCCATGAGTACCAAGATTCCAATAGCCATCTGGACCAGCTTTTAAAAAATTATTCAATGATAACAGAACAAGATATCCATGGCTATAACAGCACCTGCTTGTGATACTGCTTCAGAGGCTATTCCAACAGCTCTTTCAATTGCATCCAAATTCTGTGCCCGTTTTGTAGCAGCTGAACCAGCTTTAGAATTAATGTCCATGGAACAACCACCATTTGAGATTAGCAAGCAGGGAGTAGCATCGATTTGTCTCTCTTTTGTCATTGATGAAAGCTTATGGATTGCTTTCCTTTGATGCCCTTCATTACCACCTTTAGCTACACTAGACTGAATACCATGCATTGCATTAGCACTATTCAATGCCTCTACGGCCATGAGTTTTGCTTGAAAACCACCTTCATGTGCAACCTTTGCTGCAGCTGCTGCCGCTTTTGCAACCAAAGCAGTTGCAGCAACAGCAGATACAAGCTTTACTTCACAGTCAAAACTCACTTTGGAGTCTTCTTGAACAAATAATTGGATCCAAATGAAATGACTGTGCTTGACTGCGGTTGCTGCTAAAGAAGTAGCTTCTTCAGAATACAATCGATCCTGCTCTATACAACTTGTTGTTTGCTCAAAAAAAATGACTCTGTGCCCTCCCTCTGCTCTTGGTTTTGTTTGATAATAAGAAGGAGAAGGTACAAATGGCATACTTGAACTTGGGGTCATGGAATAATTTGATTTTCCATCATCATGACTATTCTAGGAAACAACCAATGAACCCTGAGATAATACCACTTGAGAAGTAGGCAAAGGTATAGAGCCACTGGAGGCAGGCATTGTCGACCTTGCAGGACTCAACCTGCTAGTTTAATAAATCTCCTGTAATACTTGGCTCTTCCTCCTCTTTCTAGGTCTCTTCTCAACACTCAACTGTCTATCAATTCCC
Organism: Pseudotsuga menziesii; assembly: GCA_001517045.1. Lineage (NCBI taxonomy): Eukaryota > Viridiplantae > Streptophyta > Pinopsida > Pinales > Pinaceae > Pseudotsuga > Pseudotsuga menziesii. The sequence continues at coordinate 84,678 of LPNX010223659.1, forward strand.
ATGCCACCTTTTTGGGATTCCATCTTATCATTAGTAACAACAAAAGGAATAGTAGTTCCAATCATAGTAGAAGAAACAGAAGGAACCGGAGATGTAGTCATTTTATGAGGAACAAAAAGTGGTACCGAACTCCTATCATTAAGGGTTTCATGAATAGGTTTGGACACAACAAAGGGAGAAAATGACAATTCAGACTCAGATTTTGCTCAAGGAGTTACCCAGGGTAAAGATGGACTACAAGAAGTCCAATAAGTTGTTTTTCCCATTGCATACTTTCCAAGCATTGGGGTTAGAGAAATATGCCTTGATGGAGTGATTTGGGGAGAATCCAGGTAAAGGTTCCTAGCAACACTGGTTAATTGAACTCCCTCATGAATGGGAGTTGGAATATTCCATACAGGAGATGGAGAACTAAATGGATATGGTAAACTCATAATGGCTGATGGATTGTTCATGTGCCCAACCCTCCCCATATTAGGATAAATTTCCAATCTAATCCTTGAAGAATGAATTTTTGCAGTTGCTAAATCAACTGATCTCGTGCCCATAACTCTTGCATTAGACAAACTTGGAGCAGGACTCACAGTCCACATACCACCTTCAAACATAGTGCTAGCTAAAACTGATGATATATTCAATTGTGAAGTTTTGGGAGTGTGTTCCTCACAAGCATTACTACATATTTTCGCTTGTATTTTTGCTGCAGCCAAATGCCAAGATTGTTCCCACAAATTCTCCATGTGATTGGATGAAACACTGCCACTACAAGTTGCTGGAAAACCACATTGGGGACCTTATCAGATTTCTTGGACCATGCATGCTTGGAAATCATAAGTGCTATAAAGAGATTCTTCAGACCAAATACATTTCAATAAGAAAAGTAGGTAGAATTGGGAATGATAACAAAGATCTGGGTAGAAAATATATACCAATAATATCGCCAAAAGTTGTTGTCATCATAGATTATTCTGGCAACGATCCCTCACTAAGGAAAGAAATTCATTATAACATTAGCATTGATCTCTCTGAAGAGAATCATCCATTATTACAGTCGTCATTAATATTATCATTAAATACTATCTATTATTATTGTTCTTATATGCTATGTTGCTAACTAATTCATGTCAAAACAAGATCAGAGCTCAAATGTCCTCCATAAGTTGTGAACCTTCAAGGTCCAAGTAAAGTAGCTTTAGGTCCACTCATAACATATATGGCATGTTCAAAGTATTATCTCAGTATGACACGGTTCCTAGCTGTAAGGTGAAAAAATTTAAAATCATAGAATCCGAAAACCATAAGCTAGCTAACGTTTAGAATAAATCTCTAGTAAACTCTACCAAAACAAATGATCCATATGAACATATTCATTTAGGTTAGGATCAAGCTTGAAAGAGAGTTTACATGGCAATTTCTGGATAAAATGCTCCTTGTAGAACCCTAGCTCTCTCCATATTTGACCCATAGCAATGTTCAAGCCCTTTCGAGCCTATTTTAACTGCATTCTAGCCACAACCAAAAAGGATATGTCATGCTGCATGAAATAACACCACATTGTGTCTATTTGCAGTAGCGATGCATTATCCACCCTCTAAGTAGATAGGACGGGAAAAGTTTGTATACAACTAAATTGAGGAGAAATAGAAATAGGAAGCCTACATATAAAGTTGGAAAATTTGAGAACCAAATAGATAACTCACCTCGATTACTTTTTGATCACAAACAGAAAATGCCTCCTGCAAGAAAAGCAATTGTCAACAAGTACAAAAAATTATTGACGGTGGAGCAATTGTCTAGGTAATTGAAGGTTGTGATGCCATTTTATGCTAGGACACACTAAATTGTGTGAGAAGCAGAAACTCTAAATTGTGTGAGAAGCATAAAATCTATTTCAACATCAATTTATCTTCCATTTAGGTGAGTAATTTATGCCCACTTAGGGACACCACTCTCATTAAAATGGAAGAAACTCAACTAGTATAGACTGTGCTTAGCTCATTGAACTTAGATCCCAGAATAGATACTTTGCTTGCCACAGTAGCACTTTGTATCTATTCCAATAATCAATGCAAACTCAAAACTTTGATAGTTTCCAGCAGTGGAAAAATTATATCAATAATATTTAGACTGATCAAGAACTAGTTGTATGAAAAAGTGAAATGGTTAAAGTGCTTGCAAGTGCACATTCACATAGTAATACTCCAAGGAATCTAAGGAAAAATTCAATTGAGCAAATAGTATCCATAAAGATACAACAATGAATATATTAAATGTTACTTAGCAAATCTAAATTGTTGCAAAGTATGTTTACTACTATGAAAACAATGTGTGGAAAATATACAATACCAATTGATATATGATAGAAATGTAACCCCAATCCTTAAATGATTACCAATATGTGACAAATTAATGAAGAACCAATTGTTATCAACTTCTAAACACTTACAATCCACTATGACAGAGATGTGACACTTTTTATGAGAAATGCAATCTCCAGTAGTAACCACAGTATGTCAATAAACAACTATTATTTGTATCTTAAATAAAAATTGTGATAAACAAGTGAAAGTATGAATAATAGTGTTGTGTCCTTATTTATTTGTGGACTGTGAGTAACTTGTAGAACATCAACAATATGTGATGGTAGATGCTTCTTGAAATCTGAGACAAGACTATCCCAATGTTGGGATTTATGACAAGAACGCAACTAACCTTCAAGGCCTGCTAATTACATGTTATAACAGCTATGACCGAGGTGAATCATGGTCATCCTGAATATGAGTTTATGTAGGGTCCCATCAGGGATATGTTGCTTGTTAAACTTAGAATGAAGGGTATGGGACTGTTTTAAATAGTTACAAGAACAATGGGGGTCTAAGATTTAGTTTGTACAGAATTATGAGGGTGTTAAATTTTTATATGCTTAGCTAAAACATCAGTATTTCATTTCAATTCCATGACAAAAGCATATAAATAGGATCACTGAAAGAAACAGTATCACAAGAACAACACAAATTTATTCTGGGAAAACCCTAGAGGGAAAAACCCAGCAAAATCTTCCTTAATATAGATGCCCCAAAAAGGTAAAAAGGTAAAACCAACAAGGAGATCAAAAACCTGATCCTCCTCCTTCTCTAGCTACTTCTATCCTCCACAAGTTCGCTACTCAAGTGAGAGTGTGTGTGTTGCAAATGAGGAGCACTACACCTCTATTTATATTCATTAGTTCACTTAAGTTAACTCATCTGTCATGTAGGCTCGAGTTAATCATGTAGGCTCGAGTTACACATGTAGGCTCAAGTAACCACACTGGGGTGCTAATGACCCACCTTTACAATTAGAGGGGACTGCCTCATGACTCTTATTAGTTCTTCCGATTAGGAGCATCGGGGTACAAAGTAATACAAGTGGTTCTACCGGTAGGACCATCGGGGACCACAAAGAAATACATATAGAATATTATTCGAAGTTACAATATTTCAACACTCCCCCTTTACGAGAAGGGTATTCTATAACATCATCAACAACAACAATAATAGGAGAGAGATAGAGGACATCATCAACATCATCAGGGTGATACATCTATAAATCATTGGAAGCTTTTCAACATCATGTAGTCTTCATCTTCAATCTTTAATCTTTAGCATCATCATTACTTTCACCACTTCGATCAGCAATATCTTCAGCATCTTGACTCTTCAATCAGTAGCAACATCTTTAGCACTTTGACCTTTTGATCAGCAACATCTTCAGCACTTTGACCTTTCGATCAGCAACATCATCTTCAACACTTTGACCTTTCAATTAGCAACATCATATTCAACACTTTGACCTTTCAATCAGCAACATCTTCTTCAGCACTTTGGCCTTTTGATGAGCAACAACAACATCATCATACTATGATATTTTGATCAGAAACATCATCATCAAAACATCAACATCATCATCATCAAAATATCAGCATCAAAATATCATCATCATCATCATCAAAATATCAGCATCAAAATATCATCATCATCATACTCTGATATTTCAATCAGAATCATCATTATCATCAGCCTCTCATCTTTTGATTAGAAACATCATCAACTGAACATCATCATACTCTAACATCAACTCATCATCATATTTTGATCTGTCATCATCATCATACTTTGATAATATGGCATCATCATTATCAGGATCTCATCATCATAACATTCCGATCCTTCGATTAGAAACATCATCATCATCATCGCATTCTGATCTTTCGATCAGAAAACATCATCATCAGCAGCAACATCATAATCATAAGCAACTTCTGATCTTCCAATTAGAGAACATAATCATCATCATATTCTGATCTTTCGATCAGAGAACATCATCAGCAGTAGCAATAGAATCATCATTATATTCTAATCTTTCAATCAGAGAACATCATCATCATCAACAACTTCTAATCTTTCGATCAGAGAAACATCATCATTATCATATTCTGATCTTTTGATCAGAGAAACATCATCATTATAATATTCTGATATTTTGATCAGAGAACATCATCATCATCAGCAACAGCATCATCATCATATTCTGATCTTTTAATCAGAGAACATCATCATCATTAGCAACTTCTGATATTTCTATCAGAGAACATCATCATCAGCAGCAACATCTGTTCTTTCGATCAGTACGTCATCATCATCATCAGCTACAACCTACAATCCACAACTCAAAGACAAAAGGTCTTTGGATTAGTTTTGGACTTAAAGTCCAGGGATGATACAATCCCACCACATTCTCGACAACCAAAGTTATCGGATTGATTACGGGAGAATCAATCCCTATCACTTTAGGACTAAGTCCAAGGACGATGCAATAAGTCCAAGGACGATGCAATCCTACCACATTCTCGAGGAACGAAGCCACCAAATTGATTATGGGAGAATCAGTCCCTATCACTTTAGGACTATGACCAAGGATGATGCAATCCTACTACATTCTCGAGGACCGAAGCCACTGGATTGATTACGGGAGAATCAGTCCCTATCACTTTAGGACTATGTCCAAGGATGATGCAATCCTACCACATTCTCGAGGACTAAAGCCACCGGATTGATTATGGGAGAATCAGTCCCTATCACTTTAGGACTATGTCCAAGGATGATGCAATCCTACCACATTCTCAAGGACCGAAGCCACCAAATTGATTATAGGAGAATCAGTCCCTATCACTTTAGGACGATGTCCAAGGATGATGCAATCCTACCACATTCTCGAGGACCGAGGTCACCGGATCTATTATGGACAGATGTCCCGGGATGATACAATCCCTCTTTATTCTTGAATACCAAGGTCTCTGGATTACTTTAGGGAAAGTGCCCAGGGATGATACAATCCCACCACATTCTCGAGGACTGAGGTCACCGGATCTATTATGGACAGATGTCCCAGTATGATACAATCGCTCTTCATTCTCAAGGACTGAGGTCTCCGGATCACTTTAGGGAAAATGCCCAGGGATGATACAATCCCATTGCAACATCACTACTCCCCCTTTCGAGGAAGGTCTTTCCAAACAACACCAAGCTTGTCTCGAAAGTGTTCGAACTCTACTCGAGGTAGAGGCTTCGTCACTACATAATAATCCAAACCATCATCATCTACATCTTCAGTATGTGAATACTGAAAGCATCATCGTCTATATATTTAGTATAGAAATACTTAAAGCGTCATCATCTCTATATTTAGTATAGAAATACAAAATCACCATCATCTGCATCTACAGTATGTAAATACTGAAATATCATCTATATCTTCAGTATGGGAATACTGAAATCATCATCATTTATATCTTCAGTATGGGAATACTGAAATCATCATCATCTATATCTTCAGTATGGGAATACTGAAACATCATCATCTCTATATTCAGTATAGAAATACTGAATCACCATCATTTGCATCTATAGTATCATCATCTGCATCTTATCTTGTATGTAGAAATACTGGATTTCTATGTGTTACGTTGGAACACAGGGTTCTTTGTCATCACAACTATGGTTATCACATAGAATCATTGTAGTATCCATATTTAGGTCAAAGAGACCCGATATCAGCTTCTGAAGCCATATGGCTTCACAACTTAGTAGAGCAATATGCTATGTATTCTGCTTCAACCGTGCTAAGAGAAACATTGGACTGTTTCCTGCTAAACCATGAACTCATAGCAGACCTCAAACAAAAGCATCTACCTGATGTGCTTTTCCTGTCTGAGATACTTCCATCCCAATCTGCATCTATGTATCCATACAATCTATACTCATGGCTGCCATCATAGTATAGACCAAAGTCTATAGTCCCTTTCAGATATCTCAGCACATGTTTTGCAGCTACTAGGTGAACCCGTCTTGGTTGAACAAGATATTGACTTAAGGTGTTTACAGCAAAACAAATGTCTGGTCTGGTATTTGTCAAGTACATCAATGACCCAATGATCTGTCTGTAGTGAGTCACATCCACTAACTCTGATGAGTCATCAACTAACAACTTCAGGTTGGAGTCCATGGGTGTATCCATGGCTTTGCATTCCAACATATTGAATCTCTTCAATATCTCTACCACATACTTTCTCTAGTTGAGAAAGATTCCTTTTGAACTTTGCCATACTTCCAGACCTATGAAATAATGCATTAACCCAAGGTCTTTCATCTCAAATTCTTCTACTAGTTTCTTCTTTCTTTCCATGATCTATTTCTCATTTCGTGTCAAGAATAATTCATCCACATATAATAACAAGATGACAAGTTCATCTTCTACAACCTTGTAGTAAAGGTTAGGATCCACTTTACTCTTGGCAAGGCCCAAGCTCACCAGGAAACTATCTATTCTTCCATACCAAGCTCTGGGAGCTTGCTTCAGGCCATAGAGGGCCTTCTTCAACTTGCATATGTGAGTCCATCTGTCTTCAACTTCAAATCCTTGTGACTATTCAATGTAAAACTCTTCCTCAATCATTCCATTAAGAAAGGCTTGTCTTTACTTCATCATGGAAGAAACTACCATGATAGTTCTAAAGGAAGTGTACCTTACTTCCTGGAGTAAGTGTCTCTTCAGAATTAATTCCCTCTTTCTGATAGAAACCTATAGCCACAAGTCTTTCCATACTTCTATCATCAACATATTTTATCTTGCAAATCCATTTGGAAGATACCACATTCTTTCTTTCTAGTTTGAGTACTATATCCAAACATTATTCTAGTATTCTTTCATCATAACATCTTCCATGAGTTCGTCTTGTCAGGTCATCAACATATCCTAGTCTTCTGCATTCAACCTTGAAGGTTGGAACCCAATTTACTCTTGGTAAAGTCTTGATCCATCACAAAGCTATCCATCATGTCGTACCATGTCGAACTTAGATATCTTCTGTAGTCACTCCCCCTGAAGTGGAGTATCATATTCCCTCTTCATTCTGTACAGGTGGTTCTATGCTTGATATATATTGGTCAATAGAGTATGTCATGCCATAGTCTATTATTTCTGAGGCAAATCACGAACCTTGCTTTGTACACTTGTTCTTGTGGATCCGTATGGAGGATACTATGTACTTCCGTTTATGTCTCAAAATCATATCGTATACATCATTCCCCATGATCAACTGTTATTCTTTGATCATAGCTTCTTTCATAGCATTCTTTTCTTCATCTTGAGTTATCTCTTGTACCCATGGTGGTCTTCATCCTTCGAGGTGGATCTACCACTCTCTAAATCTCTTTCTTCTGTCATGGTGTCTCTGACCCTGGCAGCTTCGGATTTTATTGCAGTGAATCTTGAATTGTCATCACTTGTTCTTTGGAACAAGTCTCATCCTTCTTTTCTTGTAGGAGGTTGTACAGGGCCTTTCCTACAATTCAAATGCACCAGTTGCATGGTTAGAACTATTTCATAAAACATATGCATAACGACAAATTCTTATGCATCATGCAACTATTTATTCAATACAACATTCATCCATATCTCACATAAACTTTCTAGATGTCTTCCATCTCTACCATGACATCATTGAGATTGTGCACTAATCCAATATGTCAGAAAATAGGTTTGATAAGTAGCAATGGAGAGTTGTATAGCACCATGAGCTACTTACCCATCACATGCATATTAGTAGTATACAGTCATTAATGCAAACAATCTATCATGCATAACACATCAACTGAATATAATCAAATGTATAACAAAACAATATCATGAAATGACAATTGAATACTTATCTTTTATTTGTTTCGTGGGTAGACTCCGTCTTGATCATTCTGCTTTATCATCTTATTCATTCATGAAATCATCATTTCTTATCCAAATTATAAGATGAATAAGAGGTTCTTCAAGAATTGAGTTCTTCATATTCCTCATCGCTTGAGGAATCTTCTTTGAATGGTGAGAGCTTGATCTTCAATTGCTCCCATCTTCTTCTTCTCTTCTTATGAGTCAAGCTGAAAGCAATTACTTCCTTCTGGAATACATTATTTGCATCAATGAATCCCATGATCCTAGGAGGCCATTCAAGGTGGCTATCACCACTTCTGCATTCTTCACTTCTTCTTCTACCACTTCAAGTTGTTCTGCATTCTAGATCTTCACATTCTTCAACTATTTTCTCAAAGCGATCTTCTGATTTAAGTTCTATCTTCAAATAGCTTGATCAAGGAATCAAACATCTTTGGTGTCTTTAGGGAATACACTTGTGGTACAAGTTGATCTGTGATTGAATCAACAATGATATTTTTGGCCTTAATCAAGTTCTTCTTGTGTAAGGATTTGAGTCTCATCTCTGTATGGAATTGGAACCTCTCTACTCATGTAGGTGTCCAATTCATTTTCTTCAGACAGATCAAATACTTCCATGCTTGGAATTTTTCAACTTTACCAAGCTTATCATCAAGCTGATGTGATAGATCATTTTGAAATGAGAACCTCAAATGCAAATAGCAAAAGATTAGATCTTACCGATTTGAGGTGTCTGTCGTACTTCCAGAGCTAGCTGATCTAGGGTTTGTCAGAGAAAAACTAATTTTCAAAACTTGGAATATTTTAGATATGATTGGATAGAAGGATATATATCTTCAAATGGAGATTTCCAATGTACTCCTTTTCTTAAAATAGTGGAGGAAAGCTCTCGGAATAGGAAGCCCTAGTTTTCCAATTTCTTCTGCAGAAATTCCTGTCACTGCTTCTATTATATCTCTGAAATTACAGCTCCTTTGTGTCTGAAATTTATCACTGATGTAACCTCATATGTCCGTGATCTAACACCATAGTTTGTATCAGAATTTGTTTCACCAATTGGGATTTATGATCCTTTTCCCAAGGTGACCTGTTACAGGACTATTTAGAACAACAATGTTGTACAACCTGCCACGTGTCACTGTTTCATCTGAAATTATGACCATAGAAACTAAAGTCCATTATATTTCTGGAACATCTTTAGCAATCTAATTTTGACCTCTGTATCCCATGCTATAGCAATTTTCCCCAGGTGTCCTTTTTAGGGATGAATTTTGAAGGAGGCTGGAACCCTAACTTTGACAGATCATATCTCCTAGAATATATCGAATCTAAGGCAGAATTTTGGACACAGTGTACATCAGGATATTATATTCAGCCTCTGAAATTTTAGCTATTGATCCTTCGCCAATCTTGGTATATAGCGAATGTACCAAAACGTATCATTTTTAGTATTTAGGGTTTTTCTAGCTCGGGTTCAAATTAGGGTTTGACTTTCTTGGAGTTTCACCCAACCAAAAATATTGATACAGGTCTCTAAAATTAGATTTTGATGAGGAGAGAAATCCTATGCTAGGATCACTCAAAAATTCCTTTTCAGTAAGAAGCCCTAATTTCCCGAACCGAAAATTGAAAATGCTCGGAATCAAATTCCGCTTCGACAGAAAGATGCACCCTTCAATGAAAAGTCAACCTAGCCTTCTTTTGCTGATCGATTGAGGAGAGAGAACCAAAAAGTAAGAATCCCTAGATTCTATAGCTTGTGAAAGCTGTCCTATTTAGGTTAGCTCTGATACCATGTTAAATTTTTATATGCTTAGCTAAAACATCAGTATTTCATTTCAATTCCATGACAAAAGCATATAAACAAGATCACTGAAAGAAACAATATCACAAGAACAACACAAATTTATCCTGGGAAAACCCTAAAGGGAAAAACCTAGCAAAATCTTCCTCAATATAGATGCCCCAAAAAGGTAAAAAGGTAAAACCAACAAGGAGATCAAAAACCTGATCCTCCTCCTTCTCCAGCTACTTCTCTCCTCCACAAGTGTGCTACTCAAGTGAGAGTGTGTGTGTTGCAAATGAGGAGCACTACACCTCTATTTATATTCATCCGTTCACTTAAGTTAACTCATCTGTCATGTAGGCTCGAGTTAATCATGTAGGCTCGAGTTACACATGTAGGCTCAAGTAACCACACTGGGGTGCTAATGACCCACTTTTACAATTAGAGGGGACTGCCTCATGACTCTTATTAGTTCTTTCGATTAGGAACATCGGGGTACAAAGTAATACAAGTGGTTCTCCTGGTCGGACCATCGGGGACCACAAATAAATACAGATAGAATATTCTTTGAAGTTACAATATTTCAACAGAGGGGGTTTAGGAAGCATATTTATGACTATCCTAAATAGACAACACCCAAAAAATGGAGGAATGTTGGGTGTTTTTATAGGAGTTCCAAGAAATTTAGGATGAGATCTGGGTAAAGGTCCAGGTCTAGATAGCAAAAGGGGAAGGCCTCAAGTCTGAATGAGACTTTTATTTCTCTAATCTGGACTATTAGCGATCCTTTCTCATAGGCTGAGGTATGGACAATGACAAAGAAAAGGGTCCAAGCGATTTTAGTTTATGAATTAGTAACTAGGGCTTAGTATCTAGGTTATTCAGGGCTGTTAGGAAATAAATGTTTCCTTGACATGCATAAGGGTAGGACAGAGGATAAGGTTTAGTTTTGGAAACTAGGGTTTTGTAAGGGTCTGTCCTAAGGTTTGTAGCTAGGCTGCAGGTTAAGCAGTCACTTAGGGTAGGATAGGGAGTAGTATAGGGAAGAGGTTCGAGACTATTAGGTGAATTAGGTTATAGTTTAAATTTGTATCAAGAATCTATGGGATATATAATATCCCTAAGAAATAGGTCACAAGGAACAACAAAATTCCTTAGGAAAAGTGTATGTATACCTTGATTGTATAGTGTATCCCTATCTGGAGAATCCATATTAATAGATATTATGATCAATCAAATTAAAGAAACTTTTGTGCCCTTGAAAGGAAATTTACCCATCATAAGGAATTTCCTGAAAAGATCAGTTGTATGGACTTTCTGAAAATACAAAGTTACCCACAAAGTCAAGTCTTAGGAAAACTGAAAGTATCCTTTTGAAGCTCTCATCCTACAATGCATGCATCAAATATTGCATGTCATATGCAATCATATTAAACTTGTTGAACTAAAAAAAACTTGTCTGGTCTTTACTGTTATGAGTATGAACTGATCTTTAAGAAAAATTGATTGGAAGACCACAAGCAAGAATCTTGTTCATTCTTTAATGTTGAGAATGAATATCTGTGACTATGTGCTAAATTTGGCTTAAGCACTCATGGACAGTAGATGCTAAATCATCTGCTAATTTTTCCACAAACTGTCAATGATGAATGTTGACTTTTGATTGGAAGTTCATCCAATAATATATCCATGAACTATCGACATTGAATCAATGGAGATGAGCTTTTTTAGAAGCTCATCCTGAGTGGTAACAGGGCCAAAGGACTAAAAATAATAATATTTCACTTAAATAATCCACCGCATGACCCCATGACATGACCTATTCTCACGGCTAACTACTAACATCCTTACATTTTTATTTTGATCTTATTAAAATTTCAACCATGCACTATGTACTTATAGATTGCAAGTGAACTGAGATAACTTGTTATGTTTGTTTATTACAAGACAAATACATTGTTATCCTCCTAGCTCTGATATGTCTACCTATTCTTTTTAATTTCATTTGACAAAACTACGATGAAATCAATAGATGGCGTTTTCCAGTTTTCACTTGGGATGAGCAATTGGTTGGAGCAAACCTGAAAAATACAGTTTGGTGCTTCTTTTGTGGTCATGCTTTTGAAACATTGGCAAACTACTGATATTCCTTTCTCATTCCATTTCGACAGTTGATTAATCAGATCTTATTCCTTGTATAACATGTGTGCTTGGCTATGGGAAGTATAAGGCATTCCTGCATTTTCTTCTAGTAAACATTGAGCTCAAAACTGAGAAAACTCAGCGTTCATTCATAATTGGAGAGATATTTGATTGATACTGAATGCTAGTAATTATCTTGAAAGTTCATTTGTAATTGTTTTACTCAACCTGCACATCAGCCCTAATCTTTTAAGCCCTACACAAAGTTGAACTTCTTCAAGGAAAGGTGTTGGCAACTATATTCTGCTTACCCTTCTTACACCAACTACAAAATTGGAAATATGAACCATGATCAGATATGGGTGTTTATTCTTTTTTACTACAGAAAGTTTCACATTGATGGTCACTTTCATATTTTCATTGATGTATTTCTTCCTAGGTTGTACTCTCTTAATTTCCAATTTTATATACTGAACTAGCCATGTCTTGTTTTTGTATCTATTACAGATTGGAGAAATGAAGAATTTAGTTGATGAAGGGAAAATAAAATACATTGGACTTTCTAAGGCTTCTAAGTCAACAACTCAAAGAGCTCATGTTGTTCATCCTTAACAGCAGTTCAATTAGAGTGGTCCTTGTGGACTAGGGATGTAGAGGATGAGATTATTCCAACTTCCAGGTAGAGATATTGGAGTTCATATTTACCATGTGCCCCCTTTCCTAATAGTATGAATTTCAAATTTCAAATTGAAACTTTCATTGCAGGGAGCTCGGTATTGGAATTGTGCCATATAGCCCTTTAGGGAGGGGTTTCTTTTTTGCTAGAGCAAAGTTGGTTAATAACTTGGCAGATAATGATTTCAGAAAGTTATTTGGGTTTATTCTTACTCATGGATTTTAGATTTATGAATGGTTATTGTATTTTGATAGATGCTTGATTATTTACACAAGCTATCTAAGTTTCTACTATTTTTCAAGTTATATGACAGAGATATTGTTTGAAATTAGTAATATTTAGACATTAATGGTTGTTGCAGGGGCTCCCATGCTGCACAGGAAAAATCATTTAGTATGAGGATACCAATTGTTCAGGGCTTCTCTAATCCTAAAACAAGTTCATCTCATTCACTTTCAGTGTCTCCAACATTAAATCTCCCTGCCTTGGTGGTGGAAGCTGCGGCATCAGGGTTGAATTCTGATCATGGAAAGCTGTTGGTCAATAAGGGTGGGCAGTCATCAACATTTATATCTAAAAAACATTTTGATGCCAAACCTAATGTAATGAGTGGAACATATATAAAATTAAATTCGTGTGTAAATAACGCTGGGGAAGATTTCCATGGAAAGAATGCCAGTTTAGTTGATCCTACTATGAAATGTAGGAGTCATGAAGGTTTTAAAATTATATTGAAGAATTCTTCCTCTGACACACACAAGGGTTCATCTGAGCTGGGCAGTGGGCACATTGAAATAGCAAGAAGTGAAAGAATAGATGCAGCTTCAGTGTCATCTGGTATTGTTTGTGTTGGACTTTCTAAAGATAGCTTTCCAATATCTATCCCTGAAAGCAATAATTATGTAGTTTGTAGATTGATATCTATCATAAATTTGTTTGAATATCATCATTGTCAAGCAATAACAACTTCTTAAAGGGTGCTATCTCAATGGTAGAGCGCCTACCTATAATTAGGCAGGAGGTTGGTGGTTCGATTCCTTCGTGCCCTATCATAAATTTGTGACTACAAAAATGACTAAATTCACATATATACCACTATTAATAGCTAATTTCCTGTATCTTAGTTGTATTTATCTTAGTCATTAATATGTTAACATCTAGTAGTTTATTTAGTTGTATATTTGGTCATTAATGGTTGCAATCAGTGACTAAATCAGTGACTAAATCAACGACTAAATCAATGACTAACTCAGTGACTAAATCAATGACTAAATCTATGACTAAATCATTTACTATCAATGACTCAAACAATGACTAAATAATTGGCTATCAATGACTAAATCAATGTCTAAATCAATGACTACTAAGTCAAACTATTAATGACTAGTGAAATACGACTAACTATAATATCGTGGAAATTTGCTACTGTTAGTCACCGACTCAAAAATAGTCGTTTATAGCATGATTTTAGTCATTTTTTTAGTCATTAATTTCTCATTTTCTACTAGTGCTTACATGAATAAAAACATTAATCAAGAAATGAAGTCATAAGTTTAGTGGTAAAACAAGCCATAAACAAAAGAAATATAGAAGATGAAGTGGATTATATGTATATATTAATCAGTCTCAATCTTCAACACTTACATGAGAGTTATATTGTATCACTCTAAACATACATCCAAAATCTCCATCTCTAAATCCCTTCTCGAAAACCAAAATCGAACCCACCTGCACTAAATTTTCCACCTTTATCATTTACAAACTAAATCAATTCCATAACTATCTTTAAGGTCTATTCTTAGACAGTTACAATATGTAGTTACAAACTAACTTCAAATCCCTAAAGACTAATTAACCAAAAATAACAAATCGGATTTTGGGAAAATTTGGTGAATTTCTGAAAATTTGGGTCTCAAAGATGCCTCCATATCTCTCAATCTGGGACACTTGTGAGAAAAATCAGAGAGAAATTTTTAAATTAGTCCATGATGAAAAAAATCCTCTATTTTATTTTAAAAATTATTCTCCAATTGATCCAAATATGTGCCAAATATTTATGACTAAAACGGTAAATTATTGGGTCTCAAAGACGCCTCTATATCTCTTGATCTTGGACATATTTGCAAAAAATGAGAGATTTTTTTTTAAATGATTCCACGATCAACAAAAAAATCTATTTAAAAAAAAAATTTATTCTCCAATTGATCAGACGACGTGCCAAAAATTTATGACTTAAACAATAAATTATTAAATTTTCTAAACCCTGAAAACATAGGCCTCACAAATCAATTCAAATATTTCAAATGATGATAGCTGTTACAAAAACGAGAGAGGATTTTGTGAATGATTCTATTGTGGAAAAAAATCTCTTTTGGTTTTCCATAATTTGTTTCCATCACCTCCTAATAGTATCACAATTATAATGACAAAAACAGGGAAAAACAGAGCATAACTATGCATCTCTTTTTCTTTTTAGGGCTTACTTTTCTACTGGATTCTTTAGGAAACTTCAAGAAATTCAAACTATGTGTCTACAATTGTGTGATTCATAATGCCAACCTAGAAATTGTGGTAATTCAAATCCATAATTTCCTCAATGATCTCCACAACAGCTTTGTACATTCGTCATGATATACTAAACAAGGATTTGTACATGTGTCATGATATATTGAACAGGTGTCTAAAAACCTCTCGGCATCTTTAACTCCAATGAGTCATGCTATACCATCAAAAAACCATTATTTTCAATGATTCATGATTCCTACAACACACTAATGTATGGAGTTTGGATTTTGCACGGTGGGAAAACCTCATCATGAAATATTAAGCAAACCAACTCCAAATAAACATTAGGCCTTGAATATGAACTTTGGAATAAAATTAACTCAGTATTTAAAAATTGTTGAAAGTGGTTCAATACTTAATAATCCATTCAATGGATAACTCAACAAAGGATAAACTAAAATAAAACAAAAACTATAAACTATAAAATAAAAGGAATTAAAAATCATTAGGATTTAAACCGAACTTAAAATAAAAAGTAAATAAGAAATAAACCTTTAAAAAACAACACTCAAAGACTAGGTACAATTTTAGTCTTAACATCTGGCTCCTGCTGAGGGGTGAAAGCCTCCTTGTGAGGTTTCAAGAACTTGTAGACCAGTGCCTTCTGCAATCTAAATTGAAACTTCCCTATTATTCTGCAACTTCCATTGGGAAATTGGAGTCTTATTCCACCTGTCTACACTAACTAGCTAAACTTTGCTTAGTCAAGCTGTAATCCCATTTCCAATGTAATCGAGCAAAAATTCCATCAACCAACCAAAACTTGCTTCCAACTCCGAATATATGTATAATCAGAAATATTAAAAAACATGAAGAGAAAAGATCTAGCACCTCATAGTCACTTTCATCAAATGTTGTCTCTAAGATAAAATATTTATAATTTAGAGTTGACTCTAAATAATCTTCCACTGGATCATAAAAATTTCCAAAAGTTACCTATTCCTGTTCTGTGAGAAAAAATAGGATTTCCATAAGAATATTTTGTTCGATGAATATCATCCTAACATTGGTGATCAAATACATCAGGATCAGCCTGAATTTGCTCCAGAATTTCTTAGATAGTATCAATAGTAAAAGCAACAAGCTGATCCTCCTTTTGCACACTATCTTCAAATGAACAACTATCATACATTGGCTCTGGTTTTTGAAGGGTAATGGACTTAATGCATTCCTGAATCTCCTGATAATATTGTGCCATATCACACACATCACACATTTCTGGGTCTTGCTTTTCAATTGCATCATCATATTTATAAAAAAATTAGAGCATCTTCATAATGGTTATGAACAACAGATTTATCATAACCATGAATAAAAGACAATTCTGATATGATATTAAAAGTGTCAACAGCCTGGCTTTCATCAATTTGAGTATAAAAAAAAAAGGAATAGAATATAATTCATCACTGAATTATTGTCCTAGAACCTCAATCTCTTCATCATAACGAGGAAATTCTACGAAATTCCAAATGATGATGCTGAAGGTTCATGTTTTTCTTCATTACAAGGCTGATTTTTAACACAACAATGATTTCCAACAGTTTGTTGAACAAGAAATTGATCTTCAACAGGATTAGCATTCAAATGATTATTAATATCGTTAAAAGAATTATGAGAATATTCCAAACCATCTCTGTTGATCTCATCACTAGAATCATCTTCAACCTAACTTAAAATAACAACTTGATTATCGTAATGATCATGGAATTCTTCCTTGACAACAAAATCTAAAAATGTTTCCTCTTCGTCTTCAAAAAATTCTGAAACTACAGCTTCTTCATGAGATGTTTTGAATCCTTGATTATACTTATCATCATGATTTTTTGAATAAAACATTTCATTATAAAAATCAACCTGCTCACAACAATCTTTAAAAATGAATTCAACTGAGAACATATACTTACAATGTTTCCGGAAACATGTGTGGAATTGTTTCAGTGAGGAAATGCTAGTAGCGGGAAGAGAAAAATACCATTCACGTGTATCTCACTCGATTGAATACATGAACATATTCATGAGCATATCTTCATGATGTATATTTAATTGAACCATATATTGATGAAATCCAATGAGGTGATCTAAAGGATTATCCTCTTTTCTTTCTCTAAACCATGGAAGGAAATCTCCCCAAACATCCATAATAGGTACTGGATTTGGAAAACCTGGAACATCTGATAAATTGAAAGGTGCAAATATTTGAGCTAGAATGGCTTCCATGGTCTTCAGCATCTTGAACCAGTGGAGTCTCCAATCGATTTGTCAAGACACATTTTTTTCTTTCTCTTTTGATTAAAGTTTTGAATATGCAAAAGAGGATGTCGAATATAACTAATTAAGAGCAAACAAATAAGGAGAAGATTGAGATATTAAAATTTTTCAATCTTCTTTCAATATTTTCTCTAGATCTGAGACACCCAAATGTAAACGTGAAGTAGGTTTTCCTCTTGTTACAATTTTTCTGGCAGCCACTGTTTGGTGAAAAATGTAGTCAGAAAAAATTTGTGATTTTGTTCACCTCTCAAAACTAGATCAATAATGATATCCCACTAAAAATATACTTCACTTCCATCCTTGGCAATGACGCCAAAAATTTTTGTGCTAGAAATTGTTCCTAGACTACAAAGGAACAAGCTAGTACAATCTCAGAATAAAAAAAAGCAAAATGGAATTGCTTTTTTGTAATTTTTGGTTTGAAAGTTCATCCACAAGAAGGTAAATAATCAGCAAACTAATACAAACACTAAATCATGAAATGACATGAAGGACTGAGATATAAAGACATAAATGATAAATATAAACCATGAACATCATAAGCACAGTACTGGTTCTGTCCACAACGCATGAGCATTTACATGAATAAAAACATTAATTAAGAAATGAAGTCATAAATTTAGTGGTCAAACAGGGCATAAACAAAACCAATATAGAAGATAAAATGGAATATATGTATATATTAATCAGTCTCAGTCTTCAACACTTCCATGAGATTTATATTGTATCAGTTTGAAAATACATCCAAAATCTCCAGCTCTCAATCCCTTCTTGAAAACAAAAATCAAACCCACCTCCACTGAATTTTCCTCATTTTAACATTTACAAACTAAAGTTGTTCCATAAATTTCTTTTAGGTCTATTCTGAGATAGTTACAATAAGTAGTTACAAACTAACTTCAAATCCCTAAAGACTAATTAACCAAAAATAGCAAATCAGATTTTGGTGAAATTTGGTGAATTTCTGAAAATTTGGGTCTCAAAGATGCCTCCATATCTATTGATCCAAGACACTTGTACAAAAATTGAGAGAGGTTTGTTTAAATGATTCCATGATGAATAAAAACCTCTCTTTGGTTTTATAAATTCTTCTCCAATTGATCAGAATAGGTGCTGAACATTTATGACTAAAACAGTAAATTATTAAATTTTTTAAACCTTGAAAAATAGGCCGCAAAAATCAATTCGAATATTTCAAACGATGACAGTTGTTGAAAAAATGAGAGAATTTTTTGTGAATGAGTCTATTGTGGACAAAAACCTTTTTTTTTTCCAAAATTGGTTTCCATCACCTCGTAATAGGATCCCAATGATAATCACAAAAACAGGGAAAAACAAAGCATAACTACACATCTCTTTTTATTTTTAGGGCTTCTTTTGCTATTGGCTTCTTCAGGAAACTTCAAGAACTTCAAACTACATGTCTGCAATCATGAGATTCATAACTCCAACCTAGAAATCGTGGTAATTCAAATCCATAATTTTCTCAATGATCTCCACAACATCTTTGTACATTTGCCATGATATACAGAACAGGGCTTTGTACATGTGTCATGATATATTGAACATGTTTCTGAAAACCTCCCAGCATCATCAACTACAACAAGTCATGATCTACCATCAATCAGCCATTCATTTCAATGATTTATTATTCCTGTAGCGCACTAATGTCCTATGGAGTTTGGATTTTGCGATGTGGGAAAACTTCATCATGAAAGATTAAGAAAACGAATTCCAAATAAAAGTTAGACCTTAAATATGATTTCGAATAGAATTAAATCAGTATTTGAAAACTCTTGACAATGATTCAATACTTAATAATCCATTCAATGGATAACTCAACAAAGGATAAAATAAAATAAAATAAAAACTATAAACTATAAAATAAAAGGCATTAAAAATCATTAGGATTTAAACCAAACTTAAAATAAAAACTAAATAAGAAATAAACCTTTGAAAAACAACACACAAAGACTAGGTACAATTCTAGTCTTACTAGATCCCATGTGCTTGTGAGAAATAATGTTTCCTAAGTTGGGATAACATAACCGTTGGGGGGGATTTAAATTTTATCACTAAATATAAAAAATATAGTGGTTGGTGGTAATAACAGACCCCCATACTAACTTATTCCTTAATAATTTGGAAAGGAGGGGTATTGTTTGTGATATGTAACATGTCGAAGTAAAGTCAACTTGGATTTACTAATTAAATTTGTCACTTTTATTGTCACATCCTTTAATATATATATAATCTATTTAATTTACTTATAAATTGATTGAGTTTGTTTGGTTCTTATATGGTATTAGAATGTCAAAGAAATATACTTGGGAAGAAAATAATAAGAGGTATGTTGAGTTTAAGGTAGCATTGGAGGCAAAGGGTGATGGAAAATGTTGTTTCCCTTGCAATGATTGCAGCAATTTGTGAACGAGAAGAATTTAAGAACAAGTGCTGAGAAACATTGTAAGGAGAAGGGGCATTTTGGAGGGGTGTTTGAATGTCGTCCATTGGTAAGATGTTATTCATTAGATAATGTAGTTCTTCTGATAGTACTGATCATGTATTCACAAAATGTTTTGTCATTTAAAATTTATGTGTTGTATATTATACACTAATGTTATTACATTGTTTGTAATTATAAAGACAATTCCCCGTAAATGTCGACCGCCAAAGATCTATTTTCCACATAATTATAGTAGAAATACTAACTTACAAGGTGATGAACATGGATATCATAATATTGAAGATGAAGTTCTTAATGATACTATGGACAAAGATGATGTTATTGATACAAATGATGAATATGAGATAAATTGATTGGTCCAAGACACATTTGCCCCATTGGATGAGGACAAACTCCATGATATTCATGATGTTCCTCTACTTGATAAGTCCCAAGAACCTCTTTATGAAGGCTCAACAAAAAATGTTATGTCTACTATATTGTTGGTGGTGAACCTGAAAGTTTTGAACGGTTTTTCAAACACTTGTTTCACACAGATCCTAAGGTATGTAATGTATTAACTAAATCTTCACATGGCATGTTGAAAAGTTCACTATTTTCCTCTATTTTTAGTGCTAATTAATTCATAAATTATGGATAAGAAATATTTATGATTTATATTGTTTGAATTTTATTTTTTTGTCAATGTTGCAGACTATTGGGTGAATTTCTATTACCACTGTCAAATAATTTACCACGCACATGTAAAGAGGTATTCTTGATTATGAAAGAAATTAGAATGTACTATCAAGCTATTAATGCATGTCCTAATGATCATATTATATATCATGGAAAATATGCATTAGAAAACAAATGCCCATAATGTGAAATTAGTAGATATCGAACTGATCAAGTAACAAAAAAGGTTCCTCGCAAATTTCTTCGTTATATTCCCATAATTCCACTTTTCCAATGACTATTCAAGTGCCAAAGTATAACACGGTTTATGGATTCCAATGAAAAGTACAAAAGTGAAGATGGTGTTCTTCGCATGCCTGTAGCTGGTTCTGCATCGAAGAACATTGAAGAAAAATGGCCAATTTTTAAATATGAACCTCGTAATGTTAGACTTTCATTGGCAGTTAATGGTTTCAATCCATTTGGAGAGCTTCGTTCTACTTACTCAGTGTGGCATGTTTTCGTCATAAACAATAACCTTCCTCCTTAGATGTTGATAAAGAGAGAGCACAGAATGTTGGCAATGATTATTATGGTATTTTTTTAAAGTAATTATATTATTTCATTTCTTTGTTTTATTGTTGCATGAGAACACCTTTTATATATTGGGAAACATGATTGGATAGCATCGTATATTATTGAAGAAATTAGGTAAGTACAAAGTTAAAGATATGAATGTATATATTGAGTTTCTTATCGATGAGCTATTGAATTTATGGGCTGGCATCACTATGTATGACATCTCTAGACCAATAGGGCAGAAACAATTCTAGTTCCTTGGAATACTTGCATGGACAATTCATGACGCTCTTGGGTTAACACATTTTTGTGGTATGTAAATTTTGGTTGCACTTTAAATTAAATTTTTTTTAAGGTAAATATCATGCATTTTTATTTAAATTAATAATCTTTTGATGCTTATAGCATTAATACATATATCTTGCAGGTCTTCAAACAAAGGGAAAATTTTCATTTCCACTTTGCGGTCCTAGGATAAAATCTCATCGTTCAAGAAGTCTAAGAAATGAGGTGTTTGATGAGTATAGGCACTTCCTCCCTAAGAACCATAGGTATCGACTCTACCGAGAAAAAAAAATCAATGGTAAAGAATAGAATGGGAAGAAACCACAAAGAATGACACCTCACCTATGGAAGTTGGAATATAATAGACATCGTTGTGGTATGCAAAATACATATGTAGCATATAAATATGTAATATTATGAATTTTATATTTTTATTGAAATTTCTCTACCATGGGTGAAAAGCATACTTACACAGTTGGATCCAGAGGGAAAGAGACCTAAATGGGTTGCAGTTCTTCTAGAGTACAACATAGAAATCAAGCCCACAAAATTGATCAAAGGACAAGGGTTAGCTAAAATGATGACAAATTTCCATTGTGATTCTCTGCAACTGAATTTTCTAGCTTGTCAGTCTGATCAGGTAGAGGCAGAGGTGCAAGTGAGGCTTGATTTCTCTACATCTCCTTGGTATACTAACATTGTTTTTGTATTGCAGAATTTACAACCTCTTGCTGGGATAAGAAAAACAAGAGCTAGATCCGTGAAACTGAAGGCTATGAAATTTTACATCATAGAACAATATCTTTATTGGAAAGACCCTGGGGGAATACTATTGAATTGTCTTCTAAAAAATGAATCTCAACATATAGCGAAGGAATTTCATGAAGGAGATTGTGGAGGACATCATTCCTATAAAGTAACTGCAAACAAAATTCTAAGGGTAGGATTTTATTGGCCTTCGTTGTTTTCAGATGTCTATAAAAAAATGACTAAATGCCACCAGTGTCAGATTTTTAAAGGGAAAAGAAAACTGGTTTCACTTCCCCTCAACCCTATATCTGTAGAAGCACGTTTTGAGTAGTGGGGGTTAGATTTCATCGGAGAGATAAACCCAAAATCCCTAGGATAGCATAAGTGGATTCTGACGGCCACCGATTACTTCACGAAGTGGATCGAATCTATACCTACCAGAAGGGCTACAGAAGAAGTAATAATAGGTTTCTTAGAAGATAATATTTTGGCGAGATTCAGCTTCCCTAAGCAAATTGTGACAGATAACGTATCTGAGTTTAAGTCCAAGAAGATGATCAATTTTTGACACAAATACCACACAAGACTAAATCACTCTACAGCTTATTACCCAAAGTGAAACAGACTGGCAGAATCCTTTAACAAAAGTCTTGTGAGGATTATTAAGAAGCTGTTGGAGGATAACAAGAAATCTTGGCGCACGAATTTGAAATATTCCTTGTGGGTTGACAGAGTCAGCACAAAGAGGGCCATTGGTATGTCACCGTTTCAGTTGGTATATGGAGATGAGGTAATTTTCCCTGCCTCTCTTGGTGTTCCAGTCATGAAATTGTTACGGGACCCATTGGATGAGCCTAATCCCATTCAAAGAAGGATCAACCAAATTATTGAACTGAATGAGGTAAGGGACAAGGCTTATGATAAAGTCTAGATACACCAGGAGAAGATGAAGAATACCTTCGATAGGAGAATAAAGGAAGATGTTTTCCAGGTCGATGACTTGGTGTTTAAATGGGATGCCTCACACGAAGAAAAGGGTAAACATGGAAAATTCGACCACTCGTGGGTAGGCCCATACTATATTGTGGCACACAGAGGAGAAAACACCTTCATTCTACAGTATCCAGATGGGTCATAGTACGAAGGAGGCACGGTGAATGGGAGGTTTTTGAAACGTTACCTAGAGTAAAGGGACTAAGGTATATGTATCATAGTGTAAATACACTTTATGTTTTAATCAATACGGATGGTGAGTTAGAATATTTGAAGCCCGTCGAGAAGGCCCTAAGATCAGAAGAGGTAACCATTCTTTCAATTTATGTTTTCTTTCAGAAAGTAAAGTAAAAGGATGTTGTCAATGGAGTAGGTGACTAGTCTATGGGTTCTTTGCTACCTTGTTGGGAGGATAGCATCCCTCGTGGAGCCGATTGTTAACACTCAATTAATTTTTTTATTATAAGAGATATATTCAAATTTTGGCCTTGTCAAGAGGTGTTGGGAAGGAAACCTAGTGTTTGCAGGGGGAGCTGATGGAATATACAAGATAGCGTTTAACCACTAGAATAATCCGTAGTGGAAATGGAAAAAAGGAAAACATAAATTGGAATCCCCACTCTGGAGTCATGAATATCGAAAGAGGCAATACATTCCATGGATCAGGGATGCAAGGTAAAGAAGAGAACGTTGGATGCGCTGAAAGGCATTAAACAAG
The DNA here is from genome assembly GCA_001517045.1 of Pseudotsuga menziesii. Lineage (NCBI taxonomy): Eukaryota > Viridiplantae > Streptophyta > Pinopsida > Pinales > Pinaceae > Pseudotsuga > Pseudotsuga menziesii. The sequence continues at coordinate 108,829 of LPNX010223659.1, forward strand.
AGTCATAATAGAAGGATGAGATTGATTAGATGGAAGATCAACGACGTCAAAACATTTCACACAATGAACATGCTTGGCCAAATTTGCTTTTCCAAATTATGAAATGGGTTAAAGGGTGGAGGAATCTAACGGTCGAGGTTGGGATCCAATAATATCCACAGCTGTAAGTGATTTCGCATCCCGTATTAGCAAGGATGTAGTAGTGATTTTGGATTGTGAAAAGTGGTACGGGTCACTCAGATCGATGGTCACTACAAGAGCGAAGGGAGATCAATGGTCGTGGTTCATTTCGCAATCTAAACTAGCACAAAGGAGACCAGAACCTCACATACCAGTGGCTCATATCACAAGGAGTAATATCCACAGTGCGAGCTGCTTTGGAAGTGCATGAAGGTTATGCTGTGTAAAAAGTTATAAAAAGGTCCACATGAAGTTGGAAAGGTTTGTCTTTTTTGAAGCCTTGAATCCATTGAATATCCAATTACATACAGAGTGCCAGCACAAACCAACCGAGAGATTGTTCTACAGAACAAGGTAGGCCCCTGATACCCCCCTTAGTGCTATTTGAAAATGGATGTGATAGGGGTAGTAGAAGTGGTAGGGTTGGGAGATGATATAGAACCTGAAGTCACATGTTGGAGGGCAGAAGAAAGTCTGGTAGATGAGAATACCAATATTTTTTATACCATCCTAGTGGGAGAAGCCATTGAAACCACCAGAGGTAAATTGGCAATCCTTAAGGACCGAAGTAGAGATACCTATGGTGTTTTTAAATCCTTCTTCCATTTCTTCTCTATCGACGAAACCCCCATTTCCCTGAGTTTGTCGAATGGTGTGCACGAAATTTTTACGTTTCCGAAGGTGTCATTATGAATAAGTCAAAGTCTAAAATACTTTGTTCAGTCCAGGCTTCTGTCATCCGTAAAACCCTACATATCCCAAACGAATTTGTCCATATATCCCAAAACTACCATGAAAAAAATATTATACGTTATTTCAGAGAGTCTACAGATGAAAGTAAAGAAACCCTCCTGAAGGCCTATTCTAAGCCCAATGGCTAACCCATCTACCTGTCATACCCTACAGAACTTAGCCAATTCAACGAAGAAACTCAGTGGTGTATATCCCTAGCCAGTCAGTTTCTAGGTCTAGATACTGATGCCTATGTCCCAAAGTCCTTGTTGAGTCTATTGTTCATCTTGAGTACTTGTCCAGTTGAACCTGAATTGCCCAGGAAATCTTATCAGTCTTGCTGCCTTAAGTTTGCTGAATTCCCAACTGAGGACATCCATTCTCAGTTCGCAAATTTCCACGACACTAAAGTGTTCAGATTGCAGTCCTTTTTACTGAGAATGCTCATATCTTATAACGAAGAAGACCTGAAGTGCTAGAATTGGAAATCACTATTGATATGGCCACGGACTATTGTAAGTTCATGAATCAATTGATAGCCAAAATATACAATTTTTTCTTTCGGGAAAGGTTACCTAGGGTGTTGTTCGAGATGAGACAAATGCTACAACTGTCAAATAGCAAGAATATAGGGGACTGGTTCTTGACAGAATTCAGAACGACCATAATATTGTATGGCTTTGTGCATCAACCCTACATTCTACCAGCTTTTCTAACCGCCAGGGTCTTCTCCTTGGAAGTGATCCAGCAAAGACTCAATCTTGAGGAAGAGCACTTATTGAACTATAAAAAGAGCTCAAATTTGGTTTTCCCTTGGGAAGTGGGACCATACATAGTCAGGGGCAGAGCTTCTTTCCCACTGGTTACCAACTTGCTCAGCGGCATGGGGTTTTCTCTGGGACAAGCAGTAAACTATGACCCTCATCAAATAATTTCCAAAAGAAGGAAGGCTCACAAGTGCAGGCCTTTTGAACACACTAAGATACTCAGACTCAGGGAAGTAACAAATTGGGATTATTTCCCTAATCCTCCCCCGATGGATACCAACATAGAACAAGACACGGGTTCATACCTGTCAGGAATAGCTTCTCCCCAAAGAGAATTGGCTAAAATAGTTACAATAGTCGGGGAGGTCTCATCATTGGTCATTTATTCAGCGAGTTCGGTGAAAAGGGAGGTCCAGAGCCTATGGATACTGAAGAAGTGGACACGTCCAACATGCCAAAAAGGTAGAAATTGGAATGCGGGAAATAGTTAGTGCAAGTTAAAAAGGGAAATACAAAGGGACAAATGAAGAACAAGAGTATGGATAAAAAACAGGAGCTAGAAGAGCCCAAGGCAACCAAACTACAGATACAAGAATATGTATTTGATGGGCAGACTCCAAACAGACATGCATCCAAAGAAGACTAGCTAGGCTCTTATCGAGAAAGGAATGATAAAAATTTCAAAGATACAATAGAGCTCTACAATGAAGCAATGCAGTTGCCTTACCCAAATGTGGCGTTGAAGACAGTAAGGGATCATGCCATTGACACCCTTAGATTAGCCTTGGCGATGGGATATAAGGTGTCAAAGGTCAGTGTGAACCTCTCAAAGGTTCCCACTACTGACATAATACATCTCAACAAAGAAACAGGGGACATCTTGAATGCTAGAATGCTTAAGGCCACCATACAGATGTCCAAGATTGAAGAGAGTAAAACAAAGACTCTGAATCTTTTGAGAAAGGTAAGAGTAGAAAACAAAGCACTGAAGGCCCAAATCAACAATTTGCGAAATGAAGCAGTGGAAATAGAGGGACCAACACATAAAGGATTCTTGGCCCAGAATTTTCTCGATGAGAAAGAAAAGGAGATCCAGACACTAAAAAAGAAATTGAAAATCCCTACTACCCAGCTCACCGAGACAAAAGATTTAGATGAATTCAAGAAGGAGAAAGAAACATTGAATGCTGAGCTTACTGACTGCAAATACAGGCAGCTAAAGATCAAAGAAAAGGAAAGGCAATGGGAAGCAAACATCCAATTTTTGAAGAAAAATGAAGTGGAATTAAAACCCAGATTAGACACAAAGGAAAGGGAGCTTCAAGGTGGGAGTGTTGAAAGTGCAATTCAGTCCGTAGGTGCAACTGGAGAGATAGACACTAATTCTATTTATAGAGCAATGTCCCAGATAGGCCTGAAAGATACAGAACTTGTTAAATTAGAACAACAGATTGAGGAACTAGAAAGGGAAAAAAGCAAGGAGAAACAAGGAAAGAAGAATATGGAAGAGAAATTCCAAGGATGAATCTAGAAAAATTCTAAGTTAAGCCAACAGGTGATTGGTAAACTTGCTTTTGCAAGGCGTTAGACATTTAATCTGGGATTAGATCATTATAGAGGCCGATAAGTTCCAACCTTATCTAGATTTCGTTGAATACCAAGAAAATGCGATGACAAAGGCCAAGAAAAAGGTCTTGACATTATTAGGGGAAATGCAAAAAATACCTGTGGTAACAGCGGAAAATTCCGTTGCTTTTCTAATCCCCTTGTCAAATAATTTTTCCAGTCACTATGGTATCCAAAATATGGTTGTTCTTTTCTCTAGAGCTAGAAACGTAATTGCTAAACAAATAATGCTAGAAACTGTACAAGCAAAAATAAATTTTATCGAACACAAATTCAAGTAGGCTATTAGGTTGTTCAAGTCATTAGTAGATAGAGGGATCCCTTTCTTCTTGGAAGAGAATGATCCTTTATTGTCCCAAAAGGAATATTGGGAGTGCCTGGTTCTGTGCCGATTGGACAACAACAAGTTTGGAGACATGCAACAATCATTGTCAGGAAAGATCATTTTTGATAATTTGGCCAGTGAATTTGAATTGTTGTTTGAATTCAAAGCCACCTGTGCTGAATTCCATAGAACTTCATACCCAGAAACAATGGATCTCAAAGCATAAGAATTCAACATGGTTGTGGCGACTCTACCTAGTCCTGACTTATGGAGAGCCATCTAGCAATACGGTTTGGCCAAATTCAAAATCCATCAATAGAAGTGGCAATGATAGTATGCGGGAAGTTTTCTGATGGTCACCTCTCCTAGAACTCTGTACAACTGTCACCCACCAAATGGAAACATAGAAGAATTTTGTGCATATTTTCTTTCGCAATCCATATTTCATTTTCCAGTTTTTTATGTAAATCGTAGCCGATGTGTCACCTATGAGTTTGTTAGAAGTTGCTTTTCAGTTGTAATGAATTTTGATTCCTGAATGTCGATTTAGGAAGTACAAAATACTATAAAGTTGCCTCTTGAAGAAGGATAAAGGGTTGAAGCTGATGTAATTTTGCAGTGTATGCTTTCAAGAGTATTTTAATAAAATTGCAAAGAGAAGGTCGTCATTTTACGCAGGGATTCATGTGTTGTTTGTATTACAGTTTGTTGCTTACTTTCTCACGTGAATTTTTTTCTATTTTATCTCTCCCATTATGTTTTCTTTGATGTATGAAATAAGTGTATAACAATTTTGAATTAATACATGCTATGATCCGTCTATTTTTTCGAATATTCACCAAATATTTCTTCTAAAGTTTATACATAATTCATTTTCCAATGCTTTGTGTTGATGGTCTGTTCATGTTCCTCTTTCCCACTAGACAATTATAATTTGACTATTATTGAATGGCTATCTTTCCTCCATGTTGAAATTTCCTGCATAAGTTCTGTTTATTTCTGTTACACATCTTAACTCCATTTCCCAATGGTTCTTTGTCTTGTTTCAACCAATCTTAAAAACAATTTATATTTTAACTTGTACATATCTGGCATTGTTAATATTTGGTGAGAGATCCCTCTCAGAAGAGTAGAAGGCCAATTCTCTCTTCGAAAGTGGTTCTGCTGTTACCTGGGAGTGGGGCTTCCGCAACCTTTCGCTCAATTCTGGTGCTAATAGGTGCATTCATGAATTATTGTTCATGTGTTTTCGTTTATGTTTAATATTAATTGTCGTGAAGGCATGAATGGGATTCCATGAGGAATGAAGAGTTGTCCCATACAATTCAGTGGGTTTCCTTACTACGAGCACCTACAAATAACTCATTTGTTCGATACAATGCATATCGGAATGAATGTAACAAAAATGATATGGATAATCTTAGATGGAAGGACTGACAAAGATAAAATTGGAAAAAATTGCAGTGACATTGCAGAAGCCAATCACACATTGCAGAGTGTAATTAATTCCATTTTTGGAGAGGAGTACCGAAATATAATTAGTTTTCCATGGTTATTGACAAAGAAACAAAGCAATGATATAGAAGAGGTCATTCAGAAAATAAGGTTTCCTACTGGGTTATTGTCAAACATACAAAATATCTTAACAAAAAATGGTGATTTTGGTGGTGTTAAAACTCGTGACTAGCATACATTCATTAACGTAACTATTTACCTATATAATTTCCATTTAGTACATAGTTTTAGTAAATGTGGAATCTTATTTGGAATTTAAATAAAGAATCATCATTTTCTTTTGTTACAGTACGTTCTACCTCTATCTCTCCCAGATAGCTTTGACGACAACATAAAACAAGTTATATATCATCTTGATAAATACATGAGGGTAAGTAAGGATTTATATGCATGAAAATGTTTGTTCACTTTGTTGCATAGCTTATTTACATATTGAGTTTTACATATTGGAACTTTATTATATATGCATCAATCTTGTTGATCATTGTTATTTTCTTGGATCATTTGTAGGTGGATTTCATCTAAAGAAATCCATAAAAAAAGATATTAGGTATTGGAAGAGATAAATTCATCGTCTAATCTATGAAATGCAGACTCTATTTACCCCCTGTATTTTTCAACGCACAAGAACACTATCTCATACACCAAGTTGAGGAGATTGAATTGTGTGGAGATGTACACACAAGATCAATGTGGATGGTGGAAAGGAATTTGAAGTCATTGAAGGCGTTTGTTACAAAAAGAGCATGTCTTGAGGGTTCTATTGTGTAGGGCTATGTGGTATATCAATCCATGGTGTACATTAGTTAGTATATTCCAAATTTAGCAAAAAATATCAATCTTACTCGCATTTGGCATGTCAACTCCATCAAAAAAATTGAAGGGGAGGTCCTGTTCGGGAAAGGTAGAACAAGGAAAGTGAAAGGAAATTAGATGGTGTATATTTAATTTATTATAAAATTATTTTTTCAATTTCATATATATCTTACTCATGTAATTTTTATTATTCCATCAATATTGTAAGGTAAACTTAATTGCCTTTAATGATAACTAATTTACAATTCTTAATTGTTATTTTTTCGTATAGTTTGTCGCATGTGGGATGCAGTGCATTTATACATTGCAAACAATATTGATTGGATGGAGTAATGGATAGAATGATGTATAGAATTATATGGTACCTTATCATGGGAAGGGGTGTGTAAATTGATTAAAACAGTGCATCGTCATCAAGAAGAATATCCCGGTGAACTTACACAAAGCGAAATTGATTTAGCATGTGGTTTAAAAGATAAAAAGGAAAGTATATTTTATACCCTGGTCAATTTTTTCGTTGTTTCACATTTTATAAATGTATTTATTTTGTTTATTTATTCTTATATATTTATTTACTAAGTTGGGCATGACGTAGTTGATACACCACAACGCTATGTGGTACAATGGTCGTAAATTTTACATCAAAAAGTTGGATGACAGGAAGAAACAATAGATTGTGGGCTAACTGTAGTTTTTCAAGTCACTAATGTTTCCTCTAGAAGTGACAAGCATCTAGAAGTATCTGAAAATGGGTACTATGGTTATTTCGAAGATATAATTGAGTTTGACTTTAATTCATTTAAAATAGTTATGTTTGAGCTCAAATGGTACAGGCTACGAATGAATGAATGTGATCCTGAAAGAACTATTATTGACCATGCCAATGGATTCACCATGGTTAATACAAAGGGAACTTGAACCGGGTACAGAGCCTTATGTTCTTCCAAGTCAATGTGAGCAGGCCTTTTACTCAGAGGTGGCAGGTAAAGCAGGTTAGTCATACATTTTTAGATATGATTCAAAAGGAAGACCAGTCAAGTATAATTCAGTAGAGGAAGAATACAATGTCAAAGAAGAAGGTGATAAATATCAGGAGAATTTGGTTGCTGTAGATTTGTCAGATGAAGAATCCAATCAAGAAGTTGATCATCCAAATGACATAGTAGATTATTTTGAACTCAGTGATGATATTTATGATGAATATATAAACGAAAATGACTTTGATGATGATGCTGATATGAGTGATCCTTTCAATGATAGCAATTCTAGACCAAATGATGGTATAGATGAAGAATTTGATGATGATGATATTGATGATGAATAATAGAAATCATCATCATTATCATGTTCATACTCATTAGAATAATAGCAACTACCATCATCATTTCATCCTCATTAGAATATTCGCAACCATCGTCATCTTCATATTTATGATCATCAATGGTATCATAATCATCATCATCATCATCATCATCATCACCATTATCATCTTCATCTTTAAGATCATCAATGATATCATCATCATCATCATCATCTTCATCATCACCATCATTGACATCCTAATCAACCTCATCCTCATCATCGTCAATGTTATAATGATCATCATCATTAATGTTATCATCATCATCGTCATTGTTATCATCACCATAGTAATATTCATCTTTAAGATCTTTAATGGTATCATGATCATCATAATCATCATCATCATTATCATTATCATCTTCATCATCATCGTCATTGACATCCTAATCAACCTCATCCTCATCCTCATCCACATCATCGTCAATGTTATAATCATCATCATAATCAATGTTATCATCATCATCATGTTCATCTCCATAATCATCATCATGTTCACACTCATTAGAATAATTGCAGCCATCATCATCTTCATATTTATGATCATCAATGGTATCATAATCATCATCATCATCACCATCACCATAATCATCATCATCCTCATATTTAAGATCATCAATGGTATCATCATAATCATAATCATCACCATCATCATTATCTTCATCATCGTCATCATCGACAACCTAATCAATCTCAACCTCATCATCGTCAATGTTATAATCATCAATGTCATCAATGTTATCATCCTCATCATCATCACCATCATCATCTTCATCTTTAATATCATCAATGTTATCATCATCATCTTCTTCATCATCATCATCATCGACATCCTAATCAACCTCATCCTCATCCTCATCCTAGTCCTCATCCTCGGCCTCATCATCATCAATTTTATAATCATCATCATCATCACTAATGATGATAATGATGTCGATGGTGTTTTTTATGGCATTGATGACCATGACGAAAAATGGCGATGGTGTTTTTTATGACAGAAAATAAATAAAAATAAACATTAAAAAAAACAAACAATTAAACAAAATAATAAATATAAATAATAAATAAAACAACAAACAATTAAAATTGTCCATCTTACCTTCCTCTTGTCGTGATCTCCAAATTCTACATATTCCACTTACCTCACCCACGAATTACGCCCAAGGACGTAGAGTAGTTTCCAAGGTTGGAGAGGAGGTTTTCCAGTTACCTCAACCATGAACTAGGCCTCAGGTCATAGAGGAGGTTTTTCACTTACCTTACCCATGAACTAGGCCCAAGCTCATAGAGGAGTTTTTTCACTTACCTCACCCACAACCTAGGCCCGAGGTCACAAGGGAGGTTTGAAGGTTACTAAGGAGGTTCCAAGGTTATAGAGGAGGCATTTATTGTTCATTCAACGAACCACTTCCTTCGTGCAACCAGAAATCTAGGTTGTGAACGTGGACAAACCCTTAAGATACACCATACATAGATCGATTTCTTGTTTGAAACAATTTTTACATTTTGGTTTCTTCCTACGGGGTGCTTTTAATTGGGTGGGCATCAGGATTCAGCTCAATTTTAATAGTATCCTAGCTTTGGTCGTTTTTTATCTTCAATATTGTTCACCCCCTTCATCTCCAAAAGATATGCAGAAGGACATTGGCATATTGAGATCAAGACCCATAAGAAAATGTGAAGGTTAGTAAGGAATCAGGAAAAGCATACACTAAGGTAGCTTCCAATATATTATTTTCCCGTAGGGATGTCTTCAAAAAGTCATCTACTTTCATTTAATCCATTAAATCATTTTCTAGTCAGGTTTTTATTTATAGATATAGTCAATAAATTACAGTGAGGATTTTAACAAGAACATAAAGTGTTTGTATATATATAAATATGGATAGAAGGTATTACAAGCCGAGCTGAGCATACATATAGGCCAACCAGTCAAAATTAAGACTAATATAGTCCCACCAAGAGTCTTTCAAGAGTCCAAAAAATAGGAAAACTCCATATCCTAGTCTACCTCCCTTATAGGAAAAAACATTAATAAACTTCCCACGTAGCTGTAAGAAAAAAAACATTTAACATAACCAAAAAGAAGAAGGATTGTTCACTCCTAGTCTTATTACCTATAGTTTACATTGCGTACTAACTAACAGGTTGGGATCAACATCAAGTCTAATAAATAGAAAGGTTCATCAACATCAAGAAGTATGTAGAAACTATGCCACTTTGTGAGCCTAAGTCAGAAGTAGGGATGAATGGACTTAGTGATGCCAACATATATGCTTTGTAATGTGCACAAATAAGAGGAAAGTCTAAAATTGTTGAACCTTATTTATCCTTTACAAGTGTAATCAAGCATAAAACAAGTTACAAACCCCCCTAGATACTCATACTCTTCATACAAAATATGAGTTGTTTGTAACAATTTAACATATTTTTTGATTTGCTGCCAAAATCTGAGTTATTTCTTTGCTTGGATGGTTTCTCCATCAAGAAAAGGTGTCATTTCAGATATAGGATTAAGAACACTTGTTGATTAGGGATATTTAGAGACCTAAACATGCCTATATTTGTCCTATTTGTGCCCATAATTTCTCAGAATTAGTCCATGATTGGATATAAACCTCATTGTTGCAAATGCACCCAGAATGATTCTCGTTTCCCACAATGAGGTCCATTGTTCTTTATTCATGATTGCAAAGTTCATGGACTAGCCTAGGTCTATTCATGTGCTGTTGTTCAAGGATTCCTTGCACTCAGATTTATTTTATAGTTGACATAAGGTAGTGTTGTTCAAGATTAAACACCCTTGTAACCTAGGGTCTGGGGTTACCAACTTACTTCTAAAATTGCAAAGAATTAGCTTTAGTAAAGTGCTAAAAGGAAATAGGAAAAAATATTGGACTCACCCAATTACCGACGGTTGATCCAAGCTTGATATTCTTCTGCTATGCTTCTATCCAAATCTTTCATGGATGCACCTCCTTCACCTGCAAAGAGCAAATTCTCCAAGTACAATCTTATATATGTATATATGATAGGTTATATAAACAATATATATAGTTCTTAATCAAATATATTCATCAACCATAATACATGAAAGAGACTCAACACAATGTTGGAAGAAGAATTTTCTTTATTAACAATCAGTGAATAAGATAAGTGTACAACCCAATGCCTGAGACAAGGACTCCTCTACAACCAAAGGACTCTGAGTTCTGCTGCTCCAAGACTTCAGAAGATATACCACCAGCATAACTTTGCTCTCCAAAATTGATTGATTAATGCTCTCCCCAAGGCCTCTATTTATACTTTGGGAAATAGAGTGGTTTTGAAAGTTGAGGAGGTTGAGATGGTTGGGGTAGTTAATGATTAGGGTCCAACTAATCTCCATTAATCATGATTTATATTTTTTAATTTCGAATGGAGATGCATGTGACTATTAATATAGGCAACCTATGTATGACACATAAGTTGGTTAAAGGAAACTCACTTATGCTGATGTACGTGGGTTGCAATGGAGATAGTCGCGTATAATGCGTGAGTTGTCAACTAGAATAGTTGCATACGTACACGAGTTTCAGTGAAGATAGTCACGTACGTGAATCAACACTTAGAAAGATCATATGGCAAGCTGGTTGAAGGATAAATGCATGTTGTGTCATGCCCATCTATAGTGTTTTGGCAAACTTCAATCCTAAAATGTCCTTTTGTGTACAAACATAAGGAATGTTGGCAGTCAGATGGAGAAGTGCCATTTGGGTTGATAACAAATGCACCCTAATGTGTGAGGTCAGAGGGAAGCAATGGCCGAAGTACATTATAATCATTATCTTTGGAGAACTCATAATTCAAATGGAGTAGAGGTAGTACCTGAAACAAATACATAATAATGTCATATGCAAAGTCATATCCAAGGATGCTATGTTCAATATGCTGGAACACTAGCTCCTTTACAATATTTGAGTACATCATATAATTTGGGTACAAGACCCCATATATTACAAAGGTGGATCGAAGCCACAATATACAATAATGATGAGTCTTCAAAGATCTAGAAGCTGTGTAAGTAACCACAACATAATCTTGCTTAACTTAGTCCATGGATGTGAAACTAAGGTCTTCATAAAAAATCCCAAAGAACCAGTACAATCCAATCCATGTGAATAGATGTTATTGAATTTTTACAGGGAGTGGGTTCAACAGATTGTCAACCAATAGGTGATAATCGACAACTAAAGCAAAGGAATTCACCAATAATGAAAGTGAATCCTGAGGTATGATCGACAAAACTCTAGGTCTTCGTCACTAGGAAGTGTTGATGCGGAACTATACTATGATAAGGAAGGAAATAGATCCTCCAATGGATCACAAGAGTGACTAGGAACTGGGTAAAGGAAGGGATACACAAGTAGTAACGAATACGACAATGATGGAATCAGGATATAGATCAGACACAGGGTTAAGTCCTTGAATAGTGAGCATGCATTAGAGGAAATTTCAACTCAAAATGGGCCTTTTAACTTTGATTCAAATTCCATGTCATCATGTTTTAGCCAATGAAATTTCTTTAAATTTGAAATACAGTATAGGTCTTAAACACTTTTTTAATATAAATTTGGGGATAGGTATCATAAAAAGAACTACTTTTTTTGTTTGTATTTTTGACATATCTCCCCATGTTTTTACTCAAATTTCAATCATGAGAGATCATTGGATGCTGAATTAAATTCCACATCCAACGAGTACCCACTCAGCATACTTTTGATGGACCCCTCTACCCCAAAAACAAGAAATACCTGAAAAAATGTGACGATGATGTCATAATCATGTTTTTCAGGTATTTCTTATTTTTGGGGTAGAGGGGTCCATCAAAAGTATGCTGGCTGGGTACTTGTTGGATGCAGAATTTAATTCATCATCCAACGAGCTCTCCCGATCAAAATTTGAGTAAAAACACGAGGAGATATGTCAAAAATACAAACAAAAAGTAGTTTTTTTCTTTTCTTCCTCCAAAATTAATAAATATTATTTTATTAATTATTTTTAGGAGGCCAATTTTGAGTTGAAATTTCCTCTAATGACATAGAGATGACCCAAGACAAATTTTAACTTTACATATAGTACAACTAGACTTATTTGTCATGTAGGAGACATGATCAGATTCCCCAGGTAGAACTGACAAGAGGAGGAGTAAGAAACTCGAAGTAATAGATGAAATGAAAGTGAACACTGACAAATGAGTATTGAAAAAAAGGAGAGTGCTATGTTCAAGGAGGACATGCTACCACTGATTAAGATCCAAAAGAAAACTTCTTCCTTACCATCCTTGTTAAATTTTAATGAGTCCAGGAAAGTCAACTTAAATCTCTCCTCATTTTTTGACAAGATTGAAGACACTACTACATTTCGACCAAAAATATGACAGCCGTATTGTCGGATTTTCGACACTTCCCTGTCACATGTACGACACTATGAATTTTTTTAAGCGTCGGTAGCTTTGTGTCGGTTATCCGGCATCTTTCCAATCCGTCGATTAAGCGACAGGTCAGTTTACCGTCGGTTAAATGTAAATCGTCGGTTACGCGTTGGTTAAGTGACGACTGCAGGTGATTTAAAAAAAAAAGAATTCAATAAGTGTCTCTTAAGCGACGATGTTTTTTGGCTAAGCGTCACTTAACCGATGTTTGTAGGTAATTTAAAAAAAAAAAATCAATAGGTGTCTCTTAAGCGACGATGTTTTTTGGCTAAGTGTCGCTTAACCATCGGTTCACCAAAGAAAACCGTCAGTTAAGCAACACTTAGCCAAAAAAACCGTCGCTTAAGAGACACTTATTGAATCTTTTTAAAAAAAAATCACCTACAGCTGTTAGTTAAGCAATGGCTATAAGTGTTTTTTTTTTTAAATACAAATATTATCATAAGCTTATAGTGGAAGAAGTTATTACTCTGCATTTTTCATGTCACTATTTCTTCCAGGTTGAAAAAAGAACTTGGATGCCATGACAGTGGCTTCTCTCAACAGGATCACCGCTGCTGACTATTTTGATCGTGGAAAAAATGGGATACCCCAAACCCCCATAACACATCCCATAGAGCTTACCATCCACCACAGCACAATCCCTACAAAATCCATCATTCAAGAACTCTGATGAAGGAATAGGCAAAGAAGTCCACAGATCCACTTCAGGATCATAAACCTCTGCCCAGTCTGAAGATTTCATACAACCACCCGTAACATAAATCTTTCCCCCAATACTAGAAATTGCAGGCTCGTACCGTGGAAGCTTGAGGGGTGCAAGGGACTCACACCTATTCAAGGATGGGTCATATGCACACACATCGGCTGAAGTGGCAGAGTTCACCAATCCCCCAATGGAAAAAATCCTCCCTCTGCTTACAACAAACTTAGCGCATGTCACATTAATGGGGCATATGGGCAGAGGCAAACAGGTCCTGTTCACTAGGTTCCAAGCATAAAACCTCTCATCCCCAATTGTAGAGAACATTAATTTTACATACAAATGGTCTTTCGGAAGCCCTTCTGATGATGAATTCCAGCTAAGAATTTGGGAGGATAAAACAGTTTTCCATACCTTGGAGACTGCTAAGAGCTGCTGATGCATTAACCTTGGAACTTTGGCTAAGAAATCCAATGCAATCTCATTGGGTAGTCCAGGCAGAATGATGTCAGAAGACTCCCCATCATTTTCCCTGAATTTTTTTGAGCCCTTATTCTCTACCTCCTGCTACTGCATAGCTTTCTCTGGAATGGGTATATGACCAGAAAATAGTTGAACGTTAGGAGTAGATCAGGCTTTAACCCATTGCTCTATTGTTGAAGCGAAGCCTTAAATATAACAACCCTTCTCTGATAAAATGTTCCATGTACCTGCTACTCTCATAATTACATCCTCCTCCGCTGAAATGCCCCATCCAATTTTAGATCCAACCTTACCCACAAGAAATTTGGTATTTCTTGTCCTTATCTCCAATGACTTGTTTAAAAAAAATGGAGAATGGACAAGTACTGTTCCTCTCACAAGACTGCTGGGTCATTTTGAATAAGAATTGACCATTAAATCATTCACATGTAATCTCTATTCTTCACACTTTATTACAAGTTATTTGTCTCTAATAAAGAAGCTCTCTGTCCTTGAGCATCTATCAAGAAAAATTCAAATCAAAGACTACTAGCACAAATATCAAGTGATTCTTCCCCCATGCCAATATAAAACCTAATTAAATTTCACTTATAATAGAAAACAAACAACAATTAATTAATTTTTGCAGCACTATTTACTTATCAAATAAAATGTTTAAAAGGAAAGAATGTAGATAGATACCTTGATGGTTGCTACCAGACCCAACCTGTACATCCCAAACATTACCATCAGAAATATCAAACATAAAAGAGAGCAATAACAAATTCACATTTTTGTATATCTGTTTGATGGAACAAATCAATACAATTGGAGAAGATACAAGTCCACTAAAAAACCAAAATATAGGACCTATTCTTAGAATTATTTAATAGTAAACCAGAATAAAAACATGCAAATGGCCATAGGCTATAAACCACCATTAAGGGCGGCTGGGCTTTGGTGACAAACAACCATGCCGGCAAAGAGATTGGGAGCCAGGTCAGAGAGGATTTGAAAGCAGCTGAACAGTGCCATAATGATGATTTAAACCATTTACGGCCACCTGTTGATGATGATTAGAGGTAGTAGAGTTTTGTATTTCAAAACAATTTAAATGCTCAGATTGTATCAAGACAGCCCAAGGAGGGGAAATCATTATGAAGGGAAGTGTCCATCATTCAAGGGAGCAATGTTGCCTGTAGCCTGACAACTGTAACCATGTTGGAAGGTAGGGAAAGACTGTCCATGTTCGGCTATAATTCAATTGAATCAAGGCATTTATGGGTTATCTCCCTTGTCTCCTGTCGGAACCATCCAGTTCATGTATCAATATACCAAGAGTTTCACAGTGGAAGGTCCTCAGACATTTTCTGAAGAACAAAAAACATGCATGGGAGTCAAAAGGGAAGGTTGAAGAAGCAAGGGCAGAGGCAAATAATCCCAAGCCCCTGCCTCACACCCCGGAAAAAATAGGGAGGCTGGGAAAGGTCCATAGACCTATTAAGGTTGAGTTACTGTTGGGAGGCAAGGCAAGTTCACATATAAGAACACAGATAAGCCACAAACAAGATCATCAACTACTCAAGTTCATGAACAAATTGATGCATGCAAACATGAAGGTAAGGCTCCAAGAGAGCAAGGGAGCATCTGCTATAAGATTCTATTATGGTTTTACCCAGAGAATCCCAGACACACTCATGGGAAAAGGAGCATCATCTAAAACCATTGATTCACACTGGGAACTAAAAGATTGTTCAACTGGGTTTGTAGAAGATTCACTGATAACAAGAATCTAGATATCTCAAGTGAGAATTATTTTCTATGAGAACTCCAATTATAGGATACTTGGTGGATACTACCACCCTTTAACACAAGGGTACAAGTTTATGTAGAAATTTGAAATTACAGGCAGAGCTCTAACTGCCTCATAAATAAAGTTATAAATGCACTAAAAATTAGAAATGATAAGACCAGTCTTAAAAATGAATGCACTCCAGCATAAATCTAGAATAAACAGCTAGTTGAAGGGAATCCTATGAACACAATTAAATCTTATCACAACAACAGAGCATGCAACATAGAGCTTTCGCACCTATGGTAAGGAGTTTGACATCACAAATACGAGCATTTTATGGATTCTCTAGAAGCCTGTGCAATGACAAAGGCCTCTTATGTTTTACTCCCTGTACCAAATTTATCAGCAAGGTAGTTGACCAGGAGCTAGTGATTCTAGATGAAAAAAATCCCAAGGGCTTAGAGAAAGAGAGTCCATTTTTCAGGAGGCTCTGTTGCACATATGAAAAAAAACATGTGATGACATGCATTCCCACATAACAACTAAGAATTAACAGTTGCTTCAAATCGTATATGCTACTAAATCATTATAAAGAGTTTCTTTTAAATACATAAACTGCATTAGCACTAGAGCATAGAACACATTTCAAGATACTAACATTTGTTATGGATGAATGTAAACTCTACACCAATTCTCTTGCAATACATGTGACTGGCTCTGCCCTCCTTAACGCAATGCATTACTTTTTCATTCATATTGGCCAGAGTTATGCTGATTTATGTTATAAATGTGTGCCTCAAAATATCCTTTACACGATTGTATGGAGCTTCTTGTTGGCATCACAAGGACAATGTGCATATTAAAAACTAAATATACTATCCTTTAGAATGAACTTGAGAAAAGGCTTTGAAGAAACCGAAAATGATTTAAACCAAGTTTATAGTATTTTGCTCCTGAACAAAAGGAAACTGAAATTGCAACAAATAAAAGCTACTCTTCATTTGTGAACTTTGACAGCCATCCATAGAGAAGATACAAGGAAAATTTTGATACTATCAAGACTTCATATAATGATTCTATTGGAGTTTCTTTGATCTTTTCGGAAGTTTACAGGGCTTTGAATCTTCTTCTTCAGATGAACTCTCTTGGAATTCATCAGGCGCATATGTTGGAACATTATGACAAACCAGGTAATCCTTAAATGTACTCATGCACTGTTCTTTGAGTTTAACAAGCCTATCTAAAAGCAATCCATCATGCTCAAAACCAGTAAAATCATACTTCTATGAGCCAAGTGATGGGCTAGCTTTAATAGATGGTTGAGGTGCCTTATCTAAACCCTGGCTATCCATTGCATCAATAGTAGTACACTGCTATTGGTGCCAAAAGCTAGCAAATTATAACTATCAATCAACACTATTTCCCTGCACATACATATTATGATTCAGCTAAGTACAAAAACTTTAAAGCAACGGCCAGCCCAAAATTGTGATGCTATTGATTTTCTTGATTTTTCCCTTTCATGAGAAAAAATAAGGATCTTATATTACAGGAATAAAAAATACAAGGAAGGCCCTCTCAGAGGAGGGCTTCATTTTGGAAGATATGTTTTAAGACCATCAATGAGGCAGCTGATATGAGCACAACATCAGCAATGGAAAGATAAGTACATACAAGTAAAACATAAGAGGACAAGTATGCAAACATGAGAACATTGTCAGAACTGTACATACCACACAAATGATGTACACTCATTTGTCTTATCTATATATAAGAGTACAAATTGTGATAGTCCTCAATTCTGACCAAGTCTCCACCTAAATGCAATAATTCAAGTTTTGGCAGAGACTATCCATCTCCAAGTTTTGGCAATGGCTTCTTTGTCTGCCTCTCTGGTTTGAAGTAGAACTCTCCACTTACTATGTCTCTTGGTCCTATGGAGCTGTGTGCATAACTTCTACGATTTCCTGGAAGTCCATCTTCTCAATGGGTTGGCATTTCAGCTTATAGACCTCTCTCTAAGGACAAAAATAATGTTCTTTTTTTACATGATAATGGTAGTTTGCAGATATTCTCATTTGGAATGGGTAGTGGAACTCAAGGATTGGAATTACTAAGACATGATTGCAACATCAATTCAAAGCAGGTGAAAAAGCTAGGCCCTTGCGTCCTTAGTAATACAACAAATGCTGGGATCAACCCAAAATTTCCACTGGACTTCTTTGAAAAGACAAGCTGCATTACTACTGATATGGAAAGATTTGCATGCAGATGGAATGTTTCACCATTCTAAGATGGTGAAACATATTTTTGGGAATGTCATTAGGATTTGGCAGTGCTCGAGAGTCTACTCTATTTTCCCTGTAGGTTACATTTTTACGAAAAGGTTAGTTCTTTTCCTGCTTTTTGTACCATGAGGCATGATAAGGTGCATCACCAGCTGTTGGCTAAGGGTGCCTTACCGATAAAAGATGCTCAATCTTTAGATCCAGTAGCTTATTCAAATTTTATTTCTGAATTAGTAGCCTTACGGAAGAGGATATAAGCTCCATTGTATATACCCTCCACCTTTTGATTTGTTGTTTGTATATACTTTTATGTAAATATATGATGTATTTTTAACACAAATAGTAAAAATAAAGACTGACATTGCTCAAACATTTATGCACGACTAGAAAATGGTTTTTCATGCCCAAGAGATATCTGAGGAGCACAAGGAAGCAATTCAAACCTGCCAGGATGTGGTTCCAAATTACTTTAATCTATGTAAATGGCCCAATGTGACCCACAACTCTCCTTGGATGAAATTGTAGAACCTCTAAAGGTAATCGGTGAAGATAACTCACCATCCATGTACATTTTATAATGCCGCAAGGAATTTTACAAGGCTTGATCTCTATAAAATATAGCTGAAATCCTTAGGGAATCAGTCATGGCAGAGATGATTCACAAAGAGGATATAAAAATTATACCACAAGGAGGCAATCCTAAACAAATTTCAAGCTAAGCTGGTTCCCTATCACATTACCTAACATTTCATACAAGACTTTACTCAAGTCACTGACAATGAGGATTTAGTACATTTCAACTCAGATTGTGAGGATGGCCTCAAAGGAATTTGATAGGCAACTATGGGAGGAGTGAAGGCAATTAAGAATGGATTTATGACAGTCCATGACAATGATATGGGGGTCTTAAACAAGTTTTTGTGCCATTAATAAGTCTTCATGCTCATGATTTGTGAATATAATCATGTGTATGGACCTTGTTAAGGTTAGATTACCTCATATTTTGCTACAAGTTAAGGGTTGTGAGGATAGTTTATAACAACATACGAGTTTAAGGGCACCCATGCAACCATTGTTTGGAGAAATATCTAGACTTCTAAGCATCCATCTCTGTGAAACAATGAGATGTTCCGAAGCAGGTGACTGCTTTATTTGTTCTTTAGTTCCATCCAACTACAGAAGAAAGGGGAAATATAGTCCCTAGGAAAAGAAATAGAAAATTTTAGAGAGCTCAAGGTCAACATGGTTTCAACAAAACATACAATGATCATACCTAAAGGAGACACTGTGGCCCTCGACTGGTGATATGGAAACTCTCAACAACCCCCATTCCTGGTCCAAAATGTAAGGTAATGCCAGACTGTGCGCACAAATGTATCCAAGAACACGTACACAGACAAAAAGAAAAATAAAGAGATGGGGAAAAAATAAAACAAAAAATTTCAAGCATCAAATGAAGTGTGGTATAATAGGTAATTTGAGAAATAATATTTGATTGTACATCCTCCACTCATCCACTCAGTGCATTTTTTCATTCATTTCAAGATCAGAAATAAGTTATACATCTTATGCTGACACAGAAGTAAAAAGAAGACAAGAAAATAAAGCAAGAGTGGACTCACCACACGAAGCATAGACTGCCAAAAGCTTGGTGGTGAAGGTGGTCCACCAAATGGATCATTTGGATAACCATTTCCATTGTCATAAGGACCTCCAGGACCCATGCCATATCCACCCATTATCCCCCCTATCCCATTATTATACATTCCACCAAACCCATTTGATCCACCATATCTTCCTCTATACATATTGTTGCCATAAAGACCACCACCATATGATCCTGCCAACCCATAGCCTGAATTGTAATTTGTCATAGAACCATAACCTGAATTATAATTTGTCGTAGAACCATACCCTGAATTCAGCAGAATACAAGGTTGTCAAATGTGGAAAGTCATAATAACACAAATACAATTTAAAAAACAATATGCAACAATACTGCTAGCTTGTATTGATAGTGGATACTAATGCTAACATGACCAGTGTTAAGTTTTAACTTACTGAAATAAACTCAAAAAATTATGAGTACATTAGTTAAATAGGATATAATGCAACACATTTACCTCCATAGTTACTTCTGTAGCTACCCTGCCCCCAAGGTCTTGCTGGCATAGGTCGACCAACAGCGCTTCTGTTAGCAAGTGGCACATTTCTTTCAGTATCAGAATTCTCTCCTGTTTTTGCTACTCCAGATGACTGGACCACAGTACTTGTGGGTCCAGTTGAAGAAGGCCTAAATGGAGAAGGCCCAGATGAACTTCCAACACGTTCCCAAGGCTTGGGTGGAGGATTATTACCTATTTATTTCATAAAACCAAAAGAAAAGATAAAGTTAGGGCCAACTTCCAAAAGTATACAACTCACAATACTAATCCTAAACTTCTCTGAGTTCTCAGAGATCTATATGCCCTTTGAAGATTTTCTATTCAGTTTATAGTTTGACAAGTATTGTTGTTGATAAGTGATTTAACTGAGTGGAAGAAATAAAATAAATATGGAATTCAAACACTGAAGGCAAATAAATAAATAAATCAAACATTTTTTATGCCTGGAAAGAGTCAAAAGTTTCCAGCTAACGTCCTTTACAGACAAAATAATAACAATATTGGATTCAAAACAATACATTTCACTATTCTACCAATAAATTTTTTTATAAGGCCATACTTATTAAGTAGAATACATTATGAAAAATTGACAACTATATCTTTCAATAACAAGCCAAGAACATGCCTGTTCATTTTGAAGGATACTTCCAAATACCTCTGAAGTGTGAGTGAAAATTATGGAAAACTGGAAGGTGACATGGGTTTGTTTTGAATTTATGCTTGCTTTCGAATCTGGAAGGTGACTTGATATCATCATTGATCAAAACATCTGATGAGAATTTTGAGGTCAGCTTAACTGGGTTTAAGACACCCTAAAGAACTCAGAAAGCAGTAAACTAAACTCTAGACCATTTGCACCTTTTCTCCGGCGATTTTTTTGGCCAAAATCCAGCTGAAAATGTTCAAAGGATAGTTTTCACTGATTGGAATTGCATAATTTGGGTGCCCTAAGGCTAATTGAGGATCCTAAATTCATTTCTACAGGAAAAATTGCAATTTTAACACTGAAAATCTCATTTTCAACAACAAAGCATGTTGTCGGATTTCGACCAAACTGGCCTGAAAAGGTGCAAATGGTCTAGAGATTAGCCAAATCCACTCAGAAATGCAACTCTCATCCACATCAGGCATTTTTCAAATAACGTGGTTGGCCTCCTAGCATATTTGGGCACCCAGGACAAAGAGTTGCAGAGATGTAAATCTGACTTCCAGAGCCTTTGACCATGGAAGATGACTGGCAATCAAAATTTCCAAGGATGGTAAAGCACCCCCTTTAGCCACCCCATGGTTGTAACTTTTGCACTTGTTTGGCCACTTTGTCTTTGTTAGCCTTAATACTTCAAATATCGGTGCCCCTCCATTTATTTCAGAATCTCTATGCCAACTTATCCGGCACATATGAACTCAGCATACGATCTCTTTTAGATCATGTCCATCACACCTTTCAGCAAAGACATTGATCTTCTCTGTTCAGCACCCATCCTTTTGCAGGATCCAACATATGCAACTCAGATTTCAGCTCTCAGTTCTCTTCACTCCCATGTCTACCACCAAGAATTCAGCCACGGGGGAAAAGGAGGCATCCCTGAAATGCATAAGGGACACTATCTTTGGGGAATGCTCCTACTTCAGTATTTAAGCCAATTCAGAGAAATTCTTCCCAAGAGAACCCAAGCTCCACTTGAGCCAAGCCTGGTTTGACCACTTCATACAAGAAGCCAGTCTTCACCATCTCTTCCACTTGGATTCTTTGCAAGACCCAGTAAGCACCAGGAAGAGGCATGACTAGCCCTGGGGGGGCTAGGAAGAAGATTGGAAATAATTGATGAAGAGGGTAAAAAGCATCCCAATAAATTTGGGAGAATTAAGAGTGTTTAAGAGAGGCAAACTAACTTTATAACGCACATCCTTACTGAAATTGAATACCTCAAAAGCAGCATAAATAAGTTTGACTATGGTCTGGAAGATACAAGAGATGGCATCTTCCAAAATGAATGAGGAATTTGCAGACAGATTGAAAAAAAACTCACATGTGATGAACCACTAATAATAGAAGAGGAATCTGCCCTGTGAGGAGGCAATGTATATGCACCCAAGCCATTCCCATAAGATTCCAGCTTCAGCTATGTTTTTGAATGTTCAGCTTATTAGGGATGAATTAGATAATCTAAGAATATTCTATGAACAATGTATGTAAGCCTTCAATATAAGTAGGCCTACCTTATGGGGGTTTAAGACAATGCTCGGCAGAGAGGGACCTGAAGCCTAGGCCCTCTCTGTTTTGTATACTATGTAATTCTACCTAATTTCGGAAGCTGTTAATATAAAAATAGTTTTCTGCAAAAAATTAACAACTTCATTTGCAGCTTTATGGGTACTCGGCACTTGGCAGACTTATCAGACAGTGAACTATTCCAACTTGGATTGCTAAAAGCCAAAATTTAAAAGGATCAGCTGAGCTAACTATCCTTTCTAGAAGATACATCGCTATGATTTCTCTGAACCAAAAAAATAGAGATATTGTTTTGAGGTGAGAACCCATGGTTTATGGCTGGAGCAGGTATCATTATGAAAAATTTGTAGGCTTGATTTTAATCCCATGATCAATTCTCCTTAGACAGTCCTAATTTGGTTGAAACTTATAGGGATGCCTCTAGAATTTGACATGGGTTTGTTTTGAAACTATGGAAAACTTTCTGAGAAATATTTTCCCTCAAAGGGGAACATGGAGAAACATTTCCCAAGGATTTTCTCCATCTCGGAGGCATGGGGCACATTCCCCACCCTGTGGGGCACACCCCTATGGAACACTGAGTAAAAACCTTGAATAATGTGTTACCCACCTTTGCTTCAGGAATCTACATGTCTCTATCTAGATTCAACAACTACAGGTGGTAGTCTTACACCATCAACTATTTGCAATCTAGGATTCTAGGTTTGTCCATTATGTTTTTTATGAGCACTTCTAATTTGAGAGAGTAGAGGCCTCTGCTTCAATCAATCAACGAGATAGATTATGGAGTCCTTCCTTTCGTTTAAGCAATTTGGAAGGAAAATGAAAATCCAATCTCTAATAAATCGTGGCTAAGGGTCGGCTGGTCAATTGGATAACTTCCTGTAAAGACAATAGCTAGTATCAATGACGGATTGGGAGTTATGCTTGTGTAATAGTTATTAGGGCTGAATTTATCCAATCCTTGCCAAATTGCATGAAAAGGACCATTTTGGTTGGAACTACATTTGTAATTTTTCTACCCATCAAAAAACCCAAATATAAATAATAATTGAGAAAAAAATGCTATCGGCTACTCCGTTTATATTCTTGGATTTTTTTCTTTCGCATATCCAAATGTGTTGTCAAGCATCCACTTTACAAGTTAGAGAATTAAACATATTTTTTCTTTCCATGGTGTTTTGAGAGTCATCTATCTATCCCTGTATTTCACTCATTAAATCATGAGAACTGCTCAAAATTTCAAATCAAATATTTCCATTCGATACCCTTATTTGGGCATCTGGTGGCATCCCCATTTATCCATCCATCTTGAAATTGTAAGTAGACCTCCCAAGCCACGGTGAGAAAGATTTGAGCACCTAATAAGCATGCATTACGTTTGGGCCTCTACAACTCAAAATCAAAGTAAAAACCTTGAATTACCTTTTGTCCACCTTTGCTTTAGGAATCTACATGTCTCCATCTAGATTCAACAACTACAGGTGGTAGTCTCCCACCGTCAACTGTTTGCTGTGTACAATCTAGGGTTTCCAATTATGTTTTTGATGCGTCCTTCTAATTTTAGAGTAGAGGCCTCTGGTTCAATCAATCAACTAGAGGCCTCCTCAAGTTCAATCAATCAACAAGATGGATTATGGAGTCCTGCCTTTCGTGTTTAGGGTGTTAAGGATAAGACTCATTTGAATTTTTTTCATTTTTTTTCCATGATTACGCCAAAATGCTTTTTGCCCAAATTTCAGAATAAAAAAAAAAAACATAAAGTAGTAGCAATATCCACACCAGTGTCAGCCACTAATCATTATAGCCCAAAAATCAAATTGTAGAGCTTTTGCCAAAAACAATATTGAATATTAGCATAGTAATTGCAAATTTATGAAGGGAGCCCGACATATCAATGAACACTGTAAAATCTTAATCCAAGAAAACCATGGAGAAAAGAGCTAAAAGAAAAAGATGATAATGGCTCTCAATTCATGGATTTAAACAATAGCAGCAACCAGGAAAAAAGAAAACAAAAAAGTGGGTGAAATAGAGAAGAAGAGTAGGTATAAATCGCTTACTAGAGGCGGCCATGGGCCTCTATCGCCCTTTTGGAAGAAGCTTGATCGGCCAAAATATATGTAACTTGAGTGTTACAAACCACAATTAAATGGCCAAAATCCCCTACTGGCACTTGAATTTCAGAGTTTCAGTCCAATTTGGTTAAATTGCAAATACATAACACAAGATTGAACATAAATATTTAAGAAGAGATGGAAACGAAGGAAAGGCATGGGTGGATTTGCCCCTCCACAAGCTTACTGGCATGCATACAATCCAACCCACCCTAAGATCTAGAACCACCAGCCTCTCGGACCCTATCATTTTATTTCGAACATTAACTATAGAGATATATATAGGCTACAGATTTTAGGATGAGGCATACTAGTAAGCGTCGGATATGCGACGGCTCTTTTTATAAGGAGAACTAACGCGTCGTCGCTTAACCAACGGTTATGAGAATAACCGTCACTTCACCAACGCTTGTGGCCACATTTATAAAAAAAAAAATGTATCCTTGTGATTTTTGGTAAGTTTAAAAAGAGAAATCCACGCGCCGTCGGATTTTGGATCGAAATGTAGTAGTGAGAGAAGAGGGAATAATGCTTGATAGTGTCACTAATTCATGGATTTTATGAGCCCAAACTAGTACATGCTCACTTGGTGTTTTCACATTTAGAGAGTCTGAAAACTCCAAAGAAGACTCCAGGGGGGTCCTTTTTCATCCAATTTAGTCTCTTGAGGCCGGAAAAGTATAAAACATACCACATAAGAACTCTCTTAACTTTTGTAGAATAAAAGGTGAACCTTTTTCGTACTTAGTCAGGGAGGTCCGAAAAAGGTTAAATTACAACCTACCCAATGCTCCTTCGAGAGAAGCATATAGCTTGAGTTTTACGAGTGTGAAGGAAATCAAGATCACTTGGAAATATCCATTTGAGTACGAGAAATGGGGCTTACAACAATAAACGCAATGCTTTGTTCTTGGTGTTTAACGAGCATGACAAAGACATAAAGTACACTTGAAATGTTTTTCATGTTTAAGTCCAGAGCACGAAAAAGAGAAAACTGAGCTCATACTGAGTGTTTCTTTTTCGTAAGTTTAGTCCCTCAGGTCCAAAAAAGTGATAAAACTGTACCTGAGAATACTCTTCTCAATTCCGTAGAAAAGAGAGTGATCCTTTCTCGTATTATTCCGCATGGTCCGAGAAAGAGATAACCTACCACCAATGTGGATGTCCATTTAGGTATTCTTAATGAGCTTGAATAGAAAAGTTTACTCGACAGTCAAGTTTGTTTTAAGGAGTTAGACCTAGGCCTAAAGAAACTCCATAACAACGGGAATTCCTATAAAGGGATAGCTTGTAAAAAGAGACCAAAATGAGGCCCAATTTGGCGTGAAAAATAACTAAAAATGATTCCCCTGAACCTATGATAGCTGTAGCATGAGTATCGAAAGACAATAAATAGGTTCTAAATGAGGATACTCATGGGAGGAAGGTCCTATCCACGGAAGAACAATGGTAAAGACAAGGAGCTACTGGTTAAAAATACCATAGTCCATGGTCGAAGTGTTAATGCTAGGATTAAGATGGACTAGGTATAAATGAAAAATGCATGCGAAACGACCAAAAAACATCCTATATGAGTAAAAAACAACTTAAAAATGATGATAAACCTGTCACATGGAAGGAAGTATATGGAATTAGTTTAAAAATTATGAACTATAGGGAAAAAACCCACTTGGAAAATAAATTTTCTATAAATAGTTCAAAATATGAATAAAAAACTCACCATTTGATTTTTAACCATAAAAAGACAAGTTTTACCTCTACCTTTGATTGCTCGGTGTGGACGATTCGGTGGACCATTCTCAAAACCGCATCTATTAAGTAAAACTACACTCCATGCTCTTTCATTTGATCCAAGCAATTGTTAATTTTGAGCCCTAATTTCATGTTTTCAAGTGCCCTCAAAGCAAGAATTGTTGTGTATGTGGGTATGATATGTTAATAGTTGTGTACATGCATTCTATACGTGGGTTTTCTGAAAGACAGTTGCGTAGAGTACGCGAATTGCTTAAAAGACAGTTGTGTACGTTGCGCAAGGTATAAAAATAATGTGTAGGGTCAAAAAATTCAAATTTTACATGAATCTAATGGTTTGCAATTGCTTGATTATTAGATTGAAATATGGTGCTTGAGTGGAGGGAGCGAGAACATGAAGACATGGACCAAGAATCTCTTCAAGATGCCCCCATAGTGAATGTTTTACGTCAAAGTGGGTTATTGATGTTTTTATGTACCTCACCTATGCGGGAAAATGTCTGCCTCTTAGAGTTCTTGATTTGGGCATGTTTGTCCTTCAAGGTGAGTCTTTAGAGATTACATTGGAGGATGTCTATTTCATTGCTGGTTTATCATGACAGGGAGCTCTGGTAAACTTGGAAGGAATAGGAAGAGGCAGTGACCCTCTAAGTGTACAAAACTACATCGATATATACTGTGAGCCAGACACTCAAAAGAGGGGTAGCTGCATCCCTATTGTTCACATTCGCAACTTTCCTTTACAGGTGTTGACGAGCACTATAGTGATGGTTGTTGTAGGGTCATCATCACTTTAGCTTGCAAATCGAAACCAGATAAGACTAGGAGTAGACTGTATGCAGGGAGCCTTATATGACTGGTGCATGAGGATGATCCCAATAATAAGAAAACAACTCTCTGACTGCAAAAGAGGCAGGAGGAAATTTTTTGGTTATTCCACCATATTAGTAGCCTTCTTCTTTGAGAGAGTTCCTGGATTGAGTCTTGCAGTACCATTTCCAGTTCATTCTCCTTATCAGCCTAGGTTGAGTAGTTGGGGAGATATCTTCCTCCGCCAAAGAGGTGGTGGCTCAGTCCAGAGTGTCTATGATGACAACTTCTACTTTTTGTGGGAGTGACAGTTGCCAACCTTGGAGAAGTTTCCATATGCTGGATTAGATTTTCGTGGTGATACTGACCTCGTGCTCCCTCCAGGAGGAGCATGGGGAAAATTAGGTAATTTTTATTTTCAAATTTTAAAAAATTTTCTGAATTTTAAATATAGAGATATATACATATGTATAAGAGTTCTAATCCTTTTAAAATGTCAAAATACAGATATTGGACTAGTTTGCCCTAGTGGGAATCCACGCATGTATGTGCATCCTGTTTTGGGAGAAGACGAGGGCTTGATTAGGGTTCTGAAGGGGAAGTTGGCTAGGCTTACCCAGAGAGTACTTACCTTATGGATTGAGCACATCCCAGCCATCATGCAGGAGCTAGTGGTTGCTGTACCACCTGTTTGGATACACCTTTTGAGGCAAGTAGCCAGAGCAGTACTTGTCTACATAGATGTTGTTGAGGTTGTTGAAGCTGAAGAGGCTGAAGAAGCCCAAGTGCAAGGTGATCGGAGGGACCAGGGGGGTCCAAGTGACCAGGGTGGTCCAGCTTAGACCTAGGAGCATTTTATGGACTATGATCCATGTTTTGTATATTTTTTGTATATTATACAGTTATGACTGGATTTGAGGATCAGAGACTCAACCTATCTATATGGACAGATATTCACATATATATATATATTTCCAGTTTATTTACAAATTTCTTTTATGTATTTGTTGTATACTTTTATGTAAAATGTGTTAAATGCCAATCCAAGATGTAATTAGTGTATGCATCAGTTAATGAATTTTGATTCCTTGGAATATGATTGAATGTAATGAACTCAAAATTTCTTTCTAATAACCTAATTTTCATAAACTGACACAATAAATAGGGTTTCACACCTGATAAGCCTGATTGAGATGAGAAACCACCAGTTGAGAGTCCATTCGGACTTCCAGCTGAGTGATACCATGTGACAAAGCATCCCATAGAAGATCAATGACATCCCTATATTCAACCACATTATTGGTAGCAGGACCTGAGCAAGCACCTCCTGAGGAAACTAACTGCCCTGAGGGCAAATAAATGACCCATGCAGCTGAAGCTAACTTACAAGTGTGGGGACTGGTGCCATCAGTGAAACCTATGAACCTCTCGGAAGACATCTAAAAAAACCAGTAGATGGTATAAAAAATACAAACCAACGAACTAGTGTACATAAAAATACATACAATAAAATACAAGAAAAAGTGCTAAGCCTAAACATAGTACTTTTTTAGGTAGAGCCCATTTCTAGGCTCAGGCAGCTTATTCCCATCAAAATCAATCAATTCATATGCGGCCTTATTTAACACCTTTTATACGACAGAAGGCCCCAACCACATAGACCTGAATTTTCCTGCCCCCGGGAGTTCTTTGTCTTGGTCCCAGAGCAAAACAATCTCCCCTTCAAAGAAAACCCGAGGCTTGACTAATTTATCATATTGGTTTTTGACCCTATTTTTATGAGCTTGGTTTGCTATTAGCGCATCTCTACATTGTTCATCAAGATGTTCTAAATGTAGTAGACATTCTTTCAGCTCAGACGTATCAGGTAACACATGAATATCAATTCTTAAGGATGGGATTTCACATTCAACCGGGGTAACGGCTTCCACTCCGTGAACAAGTTGGAAGGGAGAAAACCCTGTAGCAGTTTTCACATTGGTACGATATGCCCAAAGTGCAGGATACAACATGATATGCCAGTTGGAATGAGCTGCATTAATAGTACGTTTGAGGATAGTTTTCAAAGTTTTATTAACAGCCTCAACTTGACCGTTTTCTTGAGGATAGAATGAAGATGAATGTTCTTGTCTAAATCCTAGCATAGTGGTCAATTCAGTCATCATGCTATTTTGGAAATGACCACCATGGTCAGTGAAAATCACTTTAGGTATACCGAATTATGTGATAATTTGATTAAACATGAAAAAATCTACAGTTTCCCTTCAGCTTTAAAGGTGGGCATTGCCTCTTCCCATTTCATAAAATAGTCTACAGTGACAATGATATATTTGTGCCCCCCAGCCGAGGCTGGGTTACACATCACGTAATCAATCCCCCATTTCATGAAGAGGCCCACTGAGATGATGGGAAATAATGAAGCGGGGTGTGACTGCATCTTTCTGGTGTAAATCTGACAAGGATGACAGCACTGTTAGGATTATTAATCCTCCCTTGTCCAAATTTGATCATATGTCTAAATCAAAAGTCATGTCTAAATCGGGAGTCCATCCAGTCTATTTATATTCATTAGCACCATTGGTTAAACTTGACCTAATTGGGGCACATGTTTCAGTTACCAAAGTGTGGGGAACACTAATTGAGGCTCACTACCACTTATTGCACTTGATTGCATAAGTTTAGGAGTCTCCTAGATCAATCCCTACAATTTAGGAAGCAACTAGGAGTGCCGAAACCAACCAAGGTCAGTTCACTTCAGTTAATGACTAGTTAAGCCAAGTTAGGAGTCAGTTACATTCAGTTCTAGCTCTCTACATTTAGTTAAATAATGGTTTAATTAATTGCACACATGTGGGTCATTTTTCTCACCTACCACAGTCAGTTAACCATTATTTAATACTAAATGTAACACTTGGTTGTGTTTTAGAACTCCGGTTATGATTTAGCCAAGTCTTGGTTACCTATAGTCAAGTAGAGTCATCAATTTGAACTTCCTCATGTGGATTCAAATTGCTTGTGGCTATTAAAGCCATTTTACATCATTGTAATTATTATCTGGATTACTTTTTTTATTAATGAAAGCATTCACAGCTGCAAGCCTTTTGCATTGTTTCATTCTTCAATGGCTGAGTAAATTGTGAGATCTTCTTTGTGAGTTGTGTGTTTGTCTACAGATATATATGCTAAAATTTACATGGTATCAGAGCCTCGACGGACAAGGCACTTCTCCTCCTCGGATCTCCTACTGGATCATTTTTTTGTTTTGCAGGTACAACTTCAAAATGAATTCATCAGTTCCTCTTCTCACCCGATCCTCAGACTATTTTGAATGGTGTTTGAAGATGAATATATGTCTGAGAAGACAAAAAATCTTTTCGGTGTCTATTGGATTAGGTAGAAATTCTTTTGAGAGTGATAATGACTAGCTAAAAGCAAATG
Organism: Pseudotsuga menziesii; assembly: GCA_001517045.1. Taxonomy (NCBI): domain Eukaryota; kingdom Viridiplantae; phylum Streptophyta; class Pinopsida; order Pinales; family Pinaceae; genus Pseudotsuga; species Pseudotsuga menziesii. The sequence continues at coordinate 139,385 of LPNX010223659.1, forward strand.
ATAAAGCTTTTGAAATAATGGAACTGGCTCTTTCTCCTAGCATGTGCTATCACAGTAGATCTATTAAAGATCCACTGGAACTCTGGATAAGATTGGAAAGAACCTTTGGAAGTAATAGTGGATGGTGCACATCCATCACCACAAGCATCCTTGATCCAAAAATATCGGCCTCAACTCTCTCTGATGAAGTTGTTCAAGATGAAGAAGAAGCAGAAACTTCTACACAGTCAATTCGAATTGAAGACAGCCTCCATGCAGTGACTCCTTCTCCTGATGCTCTGGAAGTTCATGAGATCTCTGATATCTCATCTTCTCATATTGATTAAACAGAAGAAGACATTCGAATCTCTGATATTGAAGAAAAATTCTGCTGCACTTCCATGCAAACATTCACCGGTGATTTTCCTTTAAATTCTGTGCAAAATNATAGAACTAGTAAAGAGGAAGATTTTCTGCATCTTCCTGGACACCTGCTCCTAACACTTGGGGCTGTTCTTACCACTCATGGTTTTCTGTTCATGGATGCAACATATCAGTTTCTTGAGTGTTCTTCACATTCTCTGAATTCTCAAGAACCTTTCCTCACTTTTCAGTTGACTTCAGTTGCTCTACATGGGTCCAGTCTTCATCCGGCAGCTATCTATATTTTTGATTTAGTTGAGCATATCATTCTTCTTCCAAAGAGGAAGATTCCTCCAGAAATAATGATGGAGAGGTTCACATGCCAGGCCCCAGGATACCTGTGCACNGAATTCCTACAGGATTGCATGCACCAAAATTCAGAATTTTGAAGAAGAAGAAAGCCGTGCATTCACCGTCTCGGTTAACCATTTATTTGAATCTGATATTAACCTTATTGGATCTAATATGATCTTATTTAGATTTGATCTGATATTTCTTGGTTTAATATATCAAANCCTACTTAATTAGAAGGGGGTTTTTTTTTTCCCATGTGGTTTTTCCCCAAGCACCTTATTTTTGAGCAGTTACTTTACTTTACTTGATGTAATGGGTGACCTATGNATCAACGGTCTGAAGAAACAAGTACCGCAAGTCTCCTACAAAACTACTGCTGGGGATTTGATTCCATTTCACAGTTTTGGATCTGTTTTGAACCTATTTAGATCTGATTT
>LPNX010223659.1:140640-186173 GCA_001517045.1 Pseudotsuga menziesii
CTTTATTACATAAGTTTAGGAGTCTCCTAGATCAATCCCTACAATTTAGGAAGCAACTGAATAGACATATGACCAAATTTGCACAAGGGAGGATTAATAATCCTAACAAGCACTTCACGGATTCCACACAATCTTTAAAGGCTGTGGGCTAGAAATAACCGGCACGTAATATATTCTGGGTCGTTGCTAACCTAGATAAATGACACCCACACACTACACTATGGGCATCATTTAGGAGAATTGTTAGGATATTTAGACACTTAGGATTAATTAAGATTAACTTGTGTAATATATCCATTAGGTAAAAGTGTGTTTCTTTAGTATGCATTAGTGTGCATTTGTAAATATTCTAATTCGACGGTCACGATATGTTCTAGACATAGAGTGATCTGACGGTTCAACTTCTGTTAGATCATACATACCATTTATCTGTGGCTTAACACCCGATTGGTCTATGATCTCTATTTAAAGAGCATAGAGGGTCCTTCGCTAGTTGATCGATTATGAGAAGCTCATGTAACTTTCTTTCTTTTGCATAATAAATTGCTCCAAGTAGTTATTTGGCTGGGGCCATGGACTGTTTCCCTCTCGAGGGTTTTAACCACGTGACAAACATTGGTGTATTGATCTGTGATATGTTTGTGTGAAGTGGTTGTTCTTGGTGTTTGGTCCTTTGGGAGTACCATGTGTACCCTAACATGGTATCAGAGCTTTTATGAAGAGCCACTTTTGGTTTTGATCAAGATCTAGAATCGGTGTTGCCGAAACTTTGAAAGGGTTTTTGGTTCTAGAATTTCTATGCATTTGTGGCCCGTGGGAGCTGTGCTATTCTGTCCGGAGCACCGTTTCCATTGGGAAATAGTTTTCATTTCACCAAAAACCATTTATGTTTGCTCTAGAAACACCCATTTCAGCAAATCTGAAGGTATAATGTTACAATGACGGATTTGTTTTATTTTTTTTAAATCTCTCATATTTTATCAGTCTTATAATTAGATCTTTTTGTTTTAGTCTCGGACTTTTTCCTTCCTTGGTTGCGTATGCTCTTTGCCGTGCACCTTGCGCAATCGCGGTGAATAAGAAACAGTGAGGGAAAGTTTTTTTTCTTGTCTTCTCGGCTACGTATGCTCTTTGGCGTGCACCTTGTGCGATCACGCCAAATCAGAAACATCAAGAAAACTTGAAAACGTAGACTTTTCGGGTAAGCTAACCAATATCTAACCCCATTGTGTGAAAAAAAAAGTTTTTTTGTTTTGTTTTTGTTTTTTGTTTTTTTTGTGATTTGCAGGAAAAGAAAGCAAGCACGGAAAATGAGAGAGAAGAGTAAAGAAAAAAAAAAAAAAACCCTTTCCTCTTTCCATAGTTTTACGTACCTTTTGAACTTAACTCACTTGGTCCAAAGTTGCTTTACACCTTGATAAGTCTTGAGTTCAAGTCTTATCAAGCTACCTTTTAGTGCATGCAATTTCTATTTTCAAGTTACTTTATTGTAAAAGTGCATCTCACATAAATAAAATAAAATAAAAGTGAGTCACTTAAGTCTTTTAATTTATTGCCGCACTATTTAAAAGTCACGTTATTGTAAAAGTGAACATCACTTATTCTATAAAAGTGATTCACTTCAAAGCAACTTTATTGTAAAAGTGATTGTCAAAGGTTCATTTTGGGGAGAGGGGGCTTCTTTTTTTAGTTGGTCAAGTTAATATCTGCCACGTCACTATTGGGGACATCTTCAACATTTTCTTTGATCAAGCATAACTTCATCATCCGGAATCAATTTTAAGTGCCGTTTTTTTTTAAACCGCATATTTTTTCGAGTTCTTTGCATATAGATAGTTAGTTTCTATTTTTTCAGCTATTATTTTACAGTATGTCCGTCCCTTGTGATATTATACTTACAAGTTCTAACTATTTCTCATGGAAATCTCATATGGAGGATGTTCTGCGAAGTAGGGGACTTTTCAGGATAACCTTAAGGAAAGAAACAGAACCCACTGATGATGATAAAGAAAATTAAATGGAAAAATAGATGTGATGAAGCTCGTGCATTGATTGGGATGTCAATCTCTACTGATTTGCGATTCCACATATCTGGAATTGATGAACCTGATCAAGCTTGGGAAAAGTTGGAATCTGTGTTTGGTAAACACAATGAAATTCGGGGTCATCAACTTGAGAATGAGTTGCTTTCCTTGAATACAAATGATTTTTTATGCATTCAAGACTATTTATCTAAGTATAAAACTCTTAGACTATTATGTGTCGAATGCAAGATTAAGAAAGAAGACATACAATGTATTTATCATATTCTTTCAAAACTTGGACCTGCATATTCTATTTTTGCATCTACATTCTACTCCACGAAAGAATCCTTGCCTGTAGCTAGCTATCAAGAGCCTAGCCTTGAATCCTTTTGTGATTCCTTAATTAGAGAGAAAGATAAGCTCATTCATCTTGGAATAATTAACAATGCAGATACATCTACGAAAGCCTTATTGTCCCAACAGAAAGAAAAATCCAAGCCTCCCAAGAAATAGAATTCTCGCAATAATAAGCCAAACAATAAGGGTCCCAAACCCTCTCAGTCAGCTCCTTCTTTAAAAAATGACAAAGGATCCAAGCAAAAAGGAAAGAAGACTGAGCGTCATTGCAATTTTTATGGGAAATATAATCATGATGAATCTAAATGTTTTAAGAAGATGGCAGCCTTGGAAGCAGCAATAAAAAAGCACCACATCATCCTAGATTCATCTTCAGAATCTAACACTCATGGACATGCACTTTGTGCTTTTGGTTACTCTTATACTGCATCTTCTTCTTCTACTTCAAATGAATGGCTCATTGATTCTGGAGCATCTTATCATATGGCTAAGGATAAAGCCATCTTTTCTACTATGCATGAATGTAACGCCAAACAAATATTTGTTGGTGATGATATATCTCTAATTGTTGTAGGATCTGGAATAGTTCCAGTAGAAAATGGTCATTTTAGTGATGTATTATGTGTTCCAAAAATTTCCTGCAATTTGTTATCAGTCTATCAAATTACCCATTCAGGTGAAGGTAAAACTGTGATGTTTACACCTCACCAAGTTGTAATCAAGGATTTTAAAAATCTTCAAAATATGCTTGCTACTGGAACTGTTGATGATATTACCAGGTTGTACAAATTTAACAACTTTGGGTCATCACCTTTTCCTTCAGTTTTTGTTGCTCATAGTAATAAATTGAGCAAACTTTGGCATGAGAGATTTGGTCACTTAAATTATCGCTCATTGCAACAACTATGTAAAGAAAATATGGTGACTGGTCTTCTGCTGGTATCTTGCAAGGATGGTGTTTGTTTCGGTTGTGTACTTGGAAAACATCATCGGGACAGTTTTGACAAACGTGCCTCTTGGCACGCCTCGGTTCCCTTGGAGCTTGTGCATAGTGACTTGTGTGGTCCTCTTCCATCTGCTTCCTTTTATGGTTTCAAATATTTCTTAACTTTCATTGATGACTACTCTAGACGCACTTGGGTTTACTTCCTAATACTTAAGAGCGAAGTATTTAACATGTTCTTGGCCTATAAGGCCCTTGTTGAAAAACAATCTGGTCATCAAATTATTAAGTTAAGATCTGACAATGGAGGATAATATGTTAACAACAAGTTCACTAATTTTTGCAATGAATAAGGAATCCAACAACAGCACACTGTTCCATATACACCACAACAAAATGGTGTAGCTGAAAGGAAGAACCGCACTTTAAAAGAAATGGCAAATTGTATGATCCAATCTAAGGGACTAAGTCTTCAATATTGGCATGAGGCCATAAATTGTGCAAATTACATAGTTAATCGCACACCCACTAAAGTTTTACAGGATATAACACCGGAAGAAGCATGGAGTAAAATTAAACCAGATGTAAGTCACTTTTGTGTGTTTGGTTGTGAAGCATGGGCTCACATTCCGGATGAAAAACGAAAAGCATTGTAGCCTAAAAGTGAAAAGTGCATATTTGTTGGATATTCTGAATATGTAAAAGGTTATAGACTTCTTCAGCCACATTCTCATGATATAATCATTATAAGAGATGTTAAATTTGATGAAAATCTCTTGGCCTATGAGCCTAACTTGGCGGGTGTGCCATCTTTGGCCTGCGAGCCTGATTCAGCGATTGTGCCTTCTTCTTCTTCTTCTTCCAGCTTCCTTGACATTTTTCCAACTCCAGTTTCTTATGATGATAGTGAGGATGAAAATCCACCTCCGCCTGCTCATGTTCCTCCAATTGCACCAGCACCAATACTTCCTCAATGGGTCCATTCAACATGTGAAGCAGCTGGTGATCTTCCTGGTGATCCTAGAGATCAACGTCGAACACGTTCTCAGTTTCAGCGAGCCTCTTCTCTTTTGGATCAAGTTTTCGAGAATCATGATCCAGAAACTTTTGCAGAAGCTTCAAGAAATCTAGATTGGGATGCAACTATGGATGAAGAATATCGTTCCTTAATGGCGAGCAATACTTGGGATATTGTTCCTCTTCCAAAAGGAAGAAAACTTGTCAGATGTAAATGGGTCTACAGAACTAAGTATGCATTAGATGTAAGTGTTGAAAGACTTAAGGCAAGGCTAGTTGCCAAAGGTTTTTCCCAAGTTGAAGGGATTGACTATAATGAAACCTTTGGCCCTGTAGCAAAAATGAACTCCATACACCTTGTTCTTTCCCTTCCAACCTTACATAACTGGGAATTCCGTCAAATGGATGTCAATTCTTCCTTATTACATGGTGATTTACATGAGGAAATTTACATGGAACAACCTCCTGGATATGTTCAGAATAACTCTAACCTTGTCTGTCTCCTTAAGAAATCCTTATATGGCCTTAAGCAAGCTCCTAGAGCTTGGTATGCCAAAATGGATAGCTTTCTCCTTGACACTGGTTTTTCTAGATGCCATTCTAACCCCAATGTCTATACCAAGAAAGTAGGAAACCATCTCATCATACTTGTTCTTTATGTTGATGATCTTATCCTTACTAGTAGTGACCCTAACCTTATAGCCCATGTGAAATCCAGTCTTAAGAAAATTTTTGAAATGTCAGACTTAGGACATTTGCATTATTTTCTTGGTCTCCAAGTCTTGCAAACCAAAGAAGGAATCTTTCTTTTCCAGTCTAAGTATGCTTGTGACCTTCTTCGTCACTTCCACATGGAAGATTGTAAACCAGCCCCTTCTCCCTTCCAGTCTGGAGTCAAGCTTTCTACCACTTGTACTTCCCCTGAAGTAGATGCCACCTTGTATCGTCAGCTTGTTGGTAGTCTTTTATACTTGACTCATTCCCATCCTAACCTTTCCTTTGCCATTGGTCGTGTTTCCTATTATATGCAAACTCCTCATGAAAGTCACTGGAAAGCAGAAAAAAGAATACTTCAATATATTCGAGGTACAATTCAGTTTGGGATTCATTAGAGTACAGGGGGGAAACCTTTGTTGGTTGGTTTCACTGATTCAGATTGGGCCGGTGATCTTGATGATCGGAAGTCTACTGCAGGTTATGTTTTCAGTCTGGGATCTGGACCTGTCACTTGGGCTTGTAAGAAACAACAAGCTCTTTCTCTTTCTTTAGCAGAAGCTGAATATCAAGCAGCAGTTAATTCCAGTCAGGAAGCTTTATGGCTTCGACATATCCTTTCATAGTTTGGATTTGAGTAGCAGCAGCTTACTCCACTTTGCTGTGACAATCAAAGTGCCATCAAGCTTGCCAAAGATCCATTTCTACATCAGCACAACAAACACATTGAGCTACACATGCACTTCATTAAAAATCTTGTTCATGATCGTGTTATTGAAGTGCTCTATTGTCCTACAGATGATCAAGTTGTAGACATCTTCACCAAGTCTCTTACAGAAGTGAAATTTTCTAAAATTCGGTCTATGTTAGGAGTTCAGGAATGTGTCCTTAAGGGGGGATAGGCTCTAATGCCTCCTTCCTTCTCCTAATAGTGTCACTTTTGTAAATCCTTCAATCCTATCCCAAGTTGTTCTTAAAGGGGGATGTTAGGATATTTAGACACTTACGAGTCAGTTAAGATCAACTTGTGTAATATATCCATTAGGTAAAAGTGTGTTTCTTTAGTATGCATTAGTATGCATTTGTAAATATTCTAATCTGACAGTCATGATATGTTCTAGACATAGAGTGATCCGACAGTTCAACTTCTCTTAGATCATACCTACCATTGATCTGTGGCTTAACACCTGATTGGTCTATGATCTCTATTTAAAGAGCATAGAGGGTCCTTGGCTAGTTGATCCATTATGAGAAGCTCATGTAACTTTCTTTCTTTTGCATAATAAATTGCTCCAAGTATCTATTTGGTTGGGGCTGTTGACTGTTTCCCTCTCGAGGGTTTTAACCACGTGACAAACATTGGTGTATTGATCTGTGATCTGTTTGTGTGAAGCGGTTGTTCTTGGTGTTTGGTCCTTTGGGAGTACCCTGTGTACCCTAACAAGAACCTCCCCTTCCTTGTGGGTAAGAATCGATGCAAAACAGAATCTATCCCCCTACAGTATAAAGTATCTCCTATGATGAGGTAGTTCTTGGCATGTATGCATAGTTTACATCGTTCTTCCCGCGAGAAAGCTGCAAGATACTTCGAGGTCTGGAGATAGATAATTATATCTCTGTACCAAGGGTCATAGGTGGAAATCAAGAAGATATGCTCATCTAGGAATGAATCTTCTTCAATAGATACGTCTTCCTCTACTAGAAATTCTGCAATAAGCTCAACAAAAACTAAGGATTTTTTGGATTTGGCGGACTGAAAATCTAAGTCAAACTCTTGGAGAATGACTATCCATTTGTTAAATTTGCCTCAAACTATCCATTGAGACAAAACATATTGAAAAGGATTAAAATCCACCACTACCATCATAGTCCTTAGTAAGATGTAGTGACGTAACCTCTGAACAGCATAAACAGCTACTAAGGCCAAATTTTCGATGTGAGAAGGACACAATAATGGTGCCGACAACAAATCTTTTTTCAATTCCTAGAATGCGAGTTGTGGAATTTCATCCCATACAAATGGGGTGTCCTGTTTTAATAGGCGCATGAAACCCTTAGTAATCTTGTCATAATTTACAATGAAATGTCGAAGAAAATTGGACTTCCCTTGCAGCCTCTGAATCTTCTTGATAGAACAAGGAGTAGGAAGATTTACAATAGCCTCAACTTTCAAAGGATCCACCTTAATGCCTTTGTTAAAAAAAATGAATTCAAGCAGTCTCCTGGGCTCGACACAGAAAATGCACTTGTGGGGATCCAAGTGAATCTTGTAGTATCTGCATCGTTCAAAAATTAAACGCAAGTGATCTGGGTGATCGATCCTCTTACGAGAATGTGCAAGAAAATCATCAAGGAAAGGTTTGACAATGGCCTTAATATCATGAAAGGAAAAATTCATTTCTTGCTGAAAGGTTGCCCCAGCATTTTTCAATCCAAAGGGCATTTTCTTGTACACGAAGGTACCCTGAGGAGAAATGAAAGTTGTTTTATGTTGGTCTTCCGGTTTAATTTGGATTTGATTATATCCAAAGAAACCATCCATAAATGAAAAGACTTCACTTCATGTGCAAGAATCAATAATTTGATCTATAAATGGCATGGGATAGTTGTCCTTAGAATAGGCTTTGTTTAAATCTCAAAAGTCAGTATAGATGCGTATGGTCCCTTGCTTTTTATCAAGAGGAACAAGGTTGGATACCCATTTCGTCAAAGCTATGGGATAAATAAAACTGACTTTCAGCAATTTCTCCACTTCAACCTTCATTGCTGCCATTTTATGCGGGTTAACAGGTCTCAACTTTTACCGAATAGGTTTAGCGTTAGGGTATGTTCGGATTTCATGCTCGACTATAGATGGATCAATGCTTAGCATCTCCTCATATGACCAGGAAAAAATGTCATGGAATTCCTTAAACAAGGATGTATAGATCACAATCTACTCAGGAGAGCAGCTTGCACCAATATGCACATTTTCCACAACATTAGGATTTACAGAGATGTTGATAGGGATGGTAGTGGAAATATTTGCCATAATCCCTTCAGTAAACATTCCTTCCCTTGGTAAGGGATTAATGGGCATATCAACATAATCTTCCAGTCTCATATGAAACTCCTAATTCTCTATCCTACTTAACTCTGGAAGAAAATAGGATTGATGGTGAAGATCTTCATAGATCTTATCTCATCCGCACATGGCTTCCAGAATGGCTTCATCAGAAGGTAAAACCATATCTAAACAATCTGTAGAATGCAAGGAGTTTTCTACCCAAGTAGGAAAATAGGATTCTTCTAGTTCTTCTAAGACTATGAGAGGAACCAGAAAGGGATCAACAGCGGTTTTGGTGATAGCTTGATAAGCCACTTCCGCTGCCGATAAGGGCACTTCAGGTTCATGGTGTGAAGGGTGTTGGGGCACGCACCTCAATGGTCCTTAAGATGGGTAACTCCACGAGTTTTGACTCAAAATAGTCTTAGGGGTGTTGGGGGTTGAGTCAAAGTCCGCTCTTGTAATAAACCTGCGGCTTAAGACCAGGGTTTAGGGTTTTGGGTGCCCATGGTTTGAATCCATATTTTTGTAAATAGTGCGATATAAATAGGCACTTGAGTAAATAAGAGAGGTTATGCTTTTTGATGTAAAGAAAGAAAGGCAAAGCTAAGGATGATTATGTAAGGAAAGGTTAAGTCTCAGCTGTGTGCGTGGACGACCTCTGCAGCTATGTGCGCAGGGGGTTTTTTTTGTAAGAAGATTAAGGAAATATCTGTAGCTGTGTGCGTAGAGGCCTGCTACTGTGTGCGTGGCTTTTAAGGACTGAAGGGATCTACAGCTGAGTGCGCATATCAAACTTTGGTTTTGTAGCAAGTTGAATAAAACACAGTTTGTGGACGTAACCCCTACACTGGGGGTGAACCACGTTATATCCGGTGTTGTGGTTTCTTGTGTTGTTTCTCTTTTTGTTGTCTTTTATGCATTAATAACTGTATACATTTGATAACTTAGATCACTACTAATAAAAAGCTTCGCTGTGAATTCCCTGTAGTGGGTTAAGCAAGTCACGGTTGTTTATCTATCTACAAAGTTGTATATGAGTGAATGGAAAAGCTGTGTAATTGTTGATTAATAAGTTTATTAAAGGCTAAGGTACAGTAATATCCCTCTCTGCTTGCAGAAACCTGATTCTGCGGCACCCCATAGCTGTTTCGGGTGAGACTGCAACCTGCACGCAGGTTGTTGCCAAAAGGGCCAACACTGTGGGTCTTTTGTTGGTGTGACATAAAAGGATTAAACCTGGGTCTGCCCTATTGCCCAAAAAATTGGTTCCATTGCCAGTTGAACTCAGTATCTGCTCAACAGGGGTTTACGTCGTACCTCGAGGGCTATGTTCTGGAGGCCCTCTGCGAAGGAAATTGAGGATTGGCTTGCTGAGACTTATCTAAAATTTGCTAAGAAAGAGAATACAAATCCGCGTTGTAGTGCATGTGACTTTTTACAAAGGTATGTTTTTTGTGATGCTTATGAAATTTTCTTTGGTAGTATCCACATAGAGTTGCACCAGTGGTTGTCTAGGTTAACAAAGAGAAGGACGAACTTCCAAGCTCATCGAGTTCCCCCGTGGTAGGTTTTTGAATTCATTAAGCTTGAGGATTAAAATACTATTGGCTAAAAAGGGTATATTGTTGTTTGAATCAAACTGCTAGCTTAGTAGTACTAACATATGTTTGCAAGTGATAATACCTTCGATGAGAAAAGTGGTTTGCTGCGAAGTGGGAAAAGGTACAAAAGAGATTTTGACTCCTATTCCTTAGGCCAGGCTACCTCATCTTCCCCTGTAAATCCTGAAGAGTCAGACTCTGAAGAAAACCCTTTGGTTGGAAACCCTCTGGTCACCCCGCAGTGAACCCCTGTTACCCCTGAAATTCCATCGTAGTATGACAGTCAACCCAGTCCGCATATTCCGGCCACAGGTCAATCTGCCCCCGTAAACCCCCCGCCATCGACATCTGGTCCCCCTCCCAACCCTCCTAGAACCCCCGTGGCCCACCTAGTTGATGACATTAAGCTCCCCATCTTCAAAGGCACATTATCAGAGGACCCATAACAGTTCTTGTTTTGAAGTGAAGCAGTATGGAATGCAAAGAAAATTACAAACCTAGATGTGAGAGCCGCGCAGCTCATTACTTCTTTCCGGGACCGGGCTTTGACCTGGTTCATGAAATTCTCCAGTACTGAGAGACCTACATTAGATGATATTAAGGCAGCAATAACCAAAGAATTTAAGAATCCTAAATCAGAATCGCAGAGCATCATTGAACTCAAAGAGATTCAACAGCGGCACGGTGAATTAGTGTGGGACTTTGACCAGAGATTCAAAGTTCTACTAGACCAAGTCAACTTTACCATTAGTCCTATGCAGCACAAGGAATGGTTTATTGCAGCCTTATTACCACATATCAAAAATTCCCTCATGCAATAGAAGGTTGCTGACCATCAAGAGGCTTTGGAAATCGCAATGAAGCTAGAGACTGCCCCTGTCGGAAATGATTCTGGTATTGCTCAAATCCAAGCGCAGCTAGCAGCGATGGTCCTGGAACTTCGCGAGATGAAGAAGGGAACACCTGACCGTGAAGTGGTTTGGTGTACGCAATGTCAGACTGAGGGTCACGACAAGGAACGGTTCCCTCTGATAAGCAAGTACCTGCATACAGGTGCGCCAAACCCATTTCCACCACAAGTACTATATTGTGAGCTCTGCAGAATGACAGGTCAGCACTGCCCCGAGAAATGTTACCTATTGCAAAGGTATGGAAAAGGACCTAAGAACCCCTACTGTAATTTCTGCAAGTCTGTAGGCCATAACGAGGATGAGTGCCGCACCTATGACACCTACCGGGTGCACAATGACATCCCAAGTAATGATAGCTACGGTTACCAAGGGGGTGCCTCCGGTAGAGGTTCTTCTAGAGGCCGTGGTGGCATGGCCGGAAGAGGCCGAGGCCAGTTGGTGTGTTACAATTGTAACCAAGTTGGGCATTTGGCTCATGACTATCAGAACCCCACTACGACATGTTGGTACTGCCGCGCGGTAGATCATGTGATTGAGCAGTGTCCGCAGCTCATAGCTAAGATTCAGGCACGACAGAGTGCCCCTACACAGAACATCCAGATGATTTCAATTGAACCTAGACCTACCGCAACCGTCAATGTTGTCACACGGAGTGGAGCTACGACACACCCACAAAATACAGAAAAAAAGCCGGCCGATGCTTGGGTTCGTAAGTCTCCAGTGAAAATCCCAGCATTTGATATCACACGAGAAAGAGAGACATTTATGGAAGTCAAGAAAGATTTTGCTGGCCCTAGCACATCCATTGCACCTGCGCAACCATAGCAACTGTCTTCTTAGCCCCAGGAAACCTCGCTGGATAATGTAAGTATCTTATCCTCCTTTTTACAGAGTTGCCTCAAGCTTTTAAGAAATCAGGATGCTCTGACTAAGTTACAGAAAGTCATTGCTTCCTACGGACCTCAGCAAAATTCTGGTCCGGACAAAACTGTTCATAGAGTCAGCAGAACCGGCAGGAAAATGAGATTGAATGCTCAGATAGGAGCATATGATATGACTGATGTTATCTTGGACTTAGGGTTCAATGTAAATGTGTTAACTAAACAAACCTGGGAACAAATGGGAAAACCCACCCTCGCCTGGTCCCCTATCCGGCTGAGGCTAGCCAACCAGCAAAGGATTGTGCCCCTAGGAAGATTCCTGAGAGTCCAAATAGATCTTGCCGGGGTTAGCACTATCATGGACTTCGAAGTAATTGAGATCATTGATGACAGCAATCCCTACCTCGCCTTTTTAGGAATTGAATGCGCAATGGAAAATGCTGCAGTTATTAACCTAAAGAAGCGACAGATGATCTTCGAAGGGAAAGACTTGAGAGTCATCCTACCTCTGGATCCCTCACAAGGGGAACGGTACATAGAACCACTCTGACTAGAGGATCAGACTGATGTGGTGCCCATCTACACTATCACCGCACAGGAAGCAGGTTATGAGGATCCTCCTACCGCAGGTTGGGATTCTGGTAGCTCCTGTATGACAGACTCTGAATATGACTTAGAGAGCTGGCATAGCCGCTTACATGAGCCCCATGGGTGCAGCCGTGCCCGGACTACCAAGTCCCTCAGATGGCTCAATTCACAACCCAACCCTTTCCCTATTTTTGATGGCTTGATCGATCCTGACCCGTTCATCGCACAGGTCTCTGGCTTGATACCTGAGTCACAAAAACTGGTGGCTCTGGACTCCGCATTTCGAGCCACGGCAGCCAGGTGGTGGAAGGCCCATAAGAAACAGATCCTTAGCTGGGAATTTTGTCAGAAGCTCCTGTACCTGCGATTTAAAGGCCTGACAGAGGAGCTGCAAAGCAAGTTTGATGGCAATTCTAGTCCCCAGGAACATTTGGAAAAATGCTATGAGGCATGGAAGTATGTACCTCGAAATGAATGGGTACATCGATTTGTGCACACGCTAGAACCAATAGAAAAAAATTGGTACGTGGAGGCTGAGCTCCACCAAGACACTGTAAGTTGGGATTGTCTTGTTCATAATTTTATGCATACTTTCTCTACTAATGATGTCTGTCCAGCACTAGATGCTGCTATTAGGATAATTCATACTAAGGTATTTGATGACCAAGAAGTACTAGAACATCGACTTGATTGGCCCACATAAGAAGCCCACACAGTCAAATGTTATAACTTCGCAGCTGACGAAGATGATGACCCACGCAACATCGCTATCCATAAGTCAGAAGGATGCTGCGACGTGCATGGACCAGCAGTCGAAGCCCCGAAAGTAACTTAGCCTCTGAAGACGCGCATAGTTAAAATTGGATCCGAAGAACAGCCTAAGTTTGCCACAATTGGTGACTATTGGGATGATGAAATGGTCAGCAAGGTAACCTAACTTATCCACGAGTACCGAGATCTCTTTCCAACAAAGTTTTCCGAAATGAAGGGTATACTGGGTGATATTGGCGTAATGAAGATCCCTTTGAAACCCGATGCAAAACCTATGAAACAGCATCCTTATAGATTGAATCCGAAGTATAAAGAAAAGGTTAAAGTGGAGCTAGATAAGATGCTCACTGCAGGAATAATTGAGCCTATTGAGGAATCTGAGTGGGTCAGTTCTATGGTAGTCCAGGAGAAAAAGACTATGGGTGAAATCTGAATATGTGTAGACCTACGAAAACTCAATGATGTCTACCTGCATGATCCTTTTCCCACCCCCTTTACAGACGAAGTGCTCGACAATGTCGGGGGTCAAGAAGTGTACTCCTTTACAGATGGTTTTTTTGGCTACCATCAGATCCGAATTGCTCCAGAGGACTGACATAAGACAACATTTGCTACCAAAATGGGATCCTTCCAGTATACTATCATGCCCTTTGGGTTAAAGAATGCACCTGCTATATTTTCTAAAGTCGTCATCTCCGTGTTCAAGGAATACATACATAAATTCCTAGAAGTTTACTTTGATGATTGGACCATTTTTGGGCTAGTAAAATACCATATAACCAGTTTGAGGCTTATGTTGAACAAGTGTAGACAGCACCATATTTCCCTGAATCTAAAAAAGTGTATCTTTTGTGCACCTTTTGGAATTCTGCTTGGTCACGTTGTATGTAAGCAGGGATTAATGATGGATCCTGTGAAGATCGCTATCATTGTGAACCTGCCACCCCCGAAGTCCATCAAACAACTTCGCACAACCCTGGGTCACACCGGCTACTACAGGAAATTCATCCAAGGCTATGCTCAAATTACCGCTCCGTTGGAGAGGCAGCTGAAGAAAGATATCAAGTTTGAGTGGACACCAGAGTGTCAAGCAAGCTTAGATATTTTAAAGGAAAAAATGGTTACTGCCCCTATTCTAGTATTTCCTAACTGGAACACAGAATTCCATGTGCATGTCGACGCATCCTCCATTGCTCTGGGTACTGTGCTAGCTCAGTCAGGAGTAGGTAATATCAACCATCCCATCTCTTTTGCAAGCATAAAATTATCCACAGCAGAGAAAAATTATACTACGACAAAACACTAAGGTCTCGCTATGGTGTACGCACTACAGAAGTTTCGACATTATCTGCTAGGATCTCATTTTAAGATGTTTACTGACCATTCTTCTTTGAAGTATCTGGTTAACAAGCCTGTGCTAGGTGGAAGAATATGTCGGTGGTTGATCCTATTCCAAGAATATGATTTTGAGATCATTGTTAAGCCTGGAAGACTTAACCTAGGACCTGACCACTTGTCGAGGCTCGACTCAGGTGAAGAACCTACCAATTTAGACGAAGGTCTTCCTGATGCCCAACTATTTTCTATCCAAATGGTTGATGACTATTTTCAGGATATTGTTCAATACTTGTCTACAGGTTTTCCACCCCTCGAGATGACCACACAGCAGAAGAAGCAGTTGGTGGTTCGAGCAGCAGACTTCACCTTAATAGCGGGACAGCTGTATAAAATGGGACCAGATGAAATACTGCGCAGATGCATCTTGGAGCATGAACGACCACTAATTTTGGTTGAAGCACACTCTGGCGCAGCAGGAGGTCATTATGCAGGGAAAGCCACTGCACAGAAGATTTTGACAGCCGGCCTCTGGTGGCCCACAGTTCATAAGGATGGAAGAGAATATTGCCACAGTTGCGACGTCTGTCAGAGGACAGGAAAACCATCCAGGTGAGATGAAATGCCCCTAGTTCTGCAGGTAACCTTACAAGCTTTTGAAAAATGGGCTATTGACTTTTTCGGCCCTATCAACCCCCCCACGAAGAAGTCTGGAGCACGATATATTATTACAGCTACCAACTACCTCACCTGTTGGGCTGAAGCCCAACCAGTCAAGAACTGTAGCACTGCTACAGCTACGCAATTCATCTTCGATCACATCTTATCCAGGTTCGGGTGTCCTCGTGTCCTTATGAGTGATCAAGGATCACACTTCTTAAATAAAACTATTGCAGTACTGACTGAAGAATTTCAAGTATACCATCAGAAAAGTACATCCTATCATCCACAAGCAAATGGGACTGTCGAAGATTTTAATAAGATCCTTGAGCATGCTTTGACAAATATTTGTAATGCTAACAGAAATGATTGGGACCTTCAAATCCCAGCAGTGCTATGGGATTACAGAACTACTTGCAAAAATTTGACAGGCCATACACCTTTTCGACTGGCTTATGGGCAAGAAGCCGTCATGCCCATGGAATACATTGTTCCCAGCCTCAGAATATCTGCTTTCACCGAGATGGATGACCCAACCATAATGACAGAGAGATTGAAATAGATATTAGAACTCGAAGAAGATAGATTTATTGCAGGTTTCCAGCAACAGGTGCAGAAAGCTCAAGAAAAAGTGTGGCATGACAGACACATCAAGAAGAAACAATTATAGCAGGGTGATCTTGTGCTCCTTTATGACATTAGATTCATGAAGTTCCCAGGAAAGTTCAAGACACATTGGAAGGGACCATATATAGTACAAAAAGTTACTGATGGGGGCGCAGTATAGCTAGCTAAGTTAAATGGAGAACTTCTCCCTTCTATGATAAATGGGAGTCGTCTAAAAAAGTAGAGGGACAGGACAGGTACTCAGAATCGGAGGTAGCACCAAGAAAGAAAAGTCTACGTACCCAGAACAACTGAAATCGGGTACTGGACCATAAGAGAAGCTGCTCATAACACTAGGGAATGTCGCAGTATGAAGGATGAAGTATGGAAAGTCGAAGGTTGGTTAGGGGTCGCAGGGTCATACTGTGTCGAAGTGGAAGGTGGTCATTATGTCGTAGGTTCCAACTGTGTCGTAGCGTAGAATGTGATGGATGGGACAAAATGAAATTGGTGACAGCAGCACATGAGCTACTCTCAATACCTGTAATTATGAGATTTTGGGAAAATATGAGGCCGGGTGTGACGAGATTCTTGGCATTCAAGCATATTTGGTGTCATTAATACACTATGCTGACAGATTTTGTAACAGAATTCCATAAGTAAGCTACATTGGCTTGTGAAATTTTCCTCGAAGCACTTCTTGGAGTTTGCTCGACTGGAGCCATGTCAAACAATTGTGATGTCCAGGAGCTAGTACAAGAGTTCAGAGAGAGAGGTCTACAGAACCTTTTGAGTAATCCACCAGTACAGTCGTATTCGACTTAGGTACACAGGCAGGCAGAAGTTCACTCTAAATTAGGTTAAGGCAGGCACAAATTCACTCTAACATGGAGCAATGAAGGCCATAAGACCTCGCCAACTGAATCTGGGGAGCCCTGCCCTGAAATCTTCCAGCACAGCAGAACCGTGGCAGCTGTGTGTCTTATGTAGCATGACACAAAATTCCAGGGGACCCCAAGCTGTGGATGGTTAAGTGTCACCACCCCGAGCAAAGGATGGGGTTGTATATGGATCCGTAGGGCCCTGCTCAGCATAAATGTCAAAAAGGAAAGACGCAGGAAGCCGACAACCAGCCAGAAGGACTCTAGGAACCAGTGCATAGTGTCTTCGCCAAGCAAATTTTACCACCAGCTGAGCAGATAAGTGCCCCGGGACCGGACACTGGTGAGTCTTAGGGGCCTGTTGGGGCGCACACCTCAATGGTCCTTAAGATGGGTAAATCCATGAGTTTTGACCCAAAATAGTCTTAGGGGTGTTAGGGGTTGAGTTAAAGTCCGCTATTGTAATAAACCCGCGGCTTAAGACCAGGGTTTAGGGTTTTGGGTGCCCATGGTTTGAATCCATGTTTTTGTAAATAGTGCAATCTAAATATGCACTTGAGTAAATAAGAGAGGTTAGGCTTTTTGATGTAAATAAAGAAAGGCGAAGCTAAGGCTGATTATGTAAGGAAAGGTTAAGTCCTAGCTATGTGCGTGGACGACCTCTGCAGCTGTGTGTGTAGGGGGTTTTGTTTGTAAGAATATTAAGGAAATATCTGCAGCTGTGTGCACAGAGGCCTGCTGCTGTGTGCATGGCTTTTAAGGACTGAAGGGATCTGCAACTGAGTGCGCAGATCAAACTGTGGTTTTGTAGCAAGTTGAATAAAACACAGTTTGTGGACATAACTCCTACACTGAGGGTGAACCACGTTATATCCGGTGTTGTGGTTTCTTGTGTTGTTTCTCTTTCTATTGTCTTTTATGCATTAATAACTGTATACATTTGATAATTTAGATCACTGCTAATAACAAGCTTCGCTGTGAATTCCCTGTAGTGGGTTAAGCAAGTCACGGTTGTTTATCTATCTATCTATGAGTGAATGACAAAGCTGTGTAATTGTTGATTAATAAGTTTATTAAAGGCTAAGGTACAGTAATATCCCTCTCTGCTTGCAGAAACCTGATTCTGCGGCACCCCATAGCTGTTTCGAGTGAGACTGCAACCTGCACGCAGGTTGTTGCCAAAAGGGCCAACACTGTGGGTCTTTTGTTGGTGCGACATAAAAGGATTAAACCCGGGTCTGCCCTATTTCCCAACAAAGGGAGAACCGAAGGATCGGTCCTATCAACAACCATAGCTATGGACTTCTCCACACTACTAGAACCTATATAATTAATCGAAGCTAGAAGATCAAATTTGACCATCAATGATGCATACATTCTAGCCCCTAAGCTCTCTAAAGCAGGTTTGACCTAATCAACCAATGGCATAGTGGACTCATTAGATTCCATGCGGCCTTTTTGAGTAAAGCTAAGTTGGTCAACAGTAACCAACTTCCCTTCATGTGGAAACAATACCACCCGAAAGATGACCGATGCAATAGCAGACATGGCATAAGTCCAACTTCTTCCCAAGAGCAAATTATAATCCAAAGGTACATCAATCACCTCTACCTCAACAGACACTGCTTTCCCTGCTAGATTAATTTCAAAAGCTGGTAGGATACCATGTGGACGGAATGATCTTCTATTGAAAGCAATATGTAGGGTATTTCACGGGACCAGCTCTAGGGATCCAAGATATTTCCAAAAAGACAAGGACATAACACATGTAGAAGCACCCTCGTCTACAACTGCTCTTCCAATGGTCTTTCCACCATGGATAACATCTATCGATAAGGCTACATGATATGGTAGGTGAATTTTGACATCAGACAAATTAAATTTCACCATGAGACTCGATGAGTCCATACTACCTAAGGCTGCTAAGAGTGAAACCCGCTGGGTGGGACAACTATGTAACACCACTAAAGCCGACATTGCACAAGGAGTTTGGGCTAAGTATTCAACTACAGAGTAGTTTGCTGCAGCCCTAGCATTAGTATTATGCAAGGTCTTCTTAAAGACACCTTTCAGTATCTTGGTCATAGTTTCGGTAGGTTTCTCAATCATGAGAGGGTTAGAAGTTTGACCTATTGACTTACCCTTATTCAAGGTCTCTTTTTCATAATTCTTATTCCTGGTCTATAGTAAAGTTTGGGATCGAACCATGTTGATATAATTGGGGTCAGGGGCATTTGGGGTGCCCCATGCTGCATTTGAAGCTGAAGCAAAATTATGTCCTTGGGGAAAAGGATCCTTCAGGACAGCCGGTTGTTGAGCTTTTAACAACTTCTAAGCTTGTTCCATAAGGGGACAAATATGGGTGAGGAGATCTTCATGGCACAACTTACATGGGAATTTCACCTTCCTCTTTTCTTTCTTGCCCCCATCAACATTGTTTGTGGGTTTTTTATTGTTTTGGTTTCCCTCCCCTTTCTTTCCTCTCTTCTTTTTCCCACCGGGATGCTGATTTCCCTTCTGAGAGGTTTGTGCAAAAACATTTTCATTTTGGGGTGAGGGGGCAGCCTTTGCTACCTCCATCGTAGAATGTTTGACGGACAGCTAATGGAGTTATTTTTCCAAAGATCCTATAGTGGGAGAATTCACGGAACCAACCACACCATCGACATGGGGTCCAGGCTTAGGTGTCTCTGCATCGTGAGTTGGCCTTAGTGCCTCAGGGATAATCTCATATAAGATCCCAGACTGAGAATATATCAAATCTAGTTGCTAGGCCCTGAGGATAGCTTCTTCCTCATTCGTCACTCTTGAAGTAGATACATCCTTAGATATATAAGGCAATAGGGATTTAAGGAACCATTCTAATAAGAACTCAGGAGGAATAGTGGCTTTAATAAGGCTCTCCCACCTCCTCCACTCTTGGATGTGATCCGAGATATGGGTGGCCTTGTTCTACAGGAAGGTAGACAACAAGTCTGTTCCGAAATCATATCGAACAAGAAGCTGGAAGTGACTAAGGAAAGCATTAGCCAAGTCCCAAAAACTGCTAAACGCAACAGAAGACAACTCAATGTACCATTTTTTTGCAATACTCATCAAATTTCTTTGGAACAGCCTCAACCAAACTGAATCTTCATTCAATGAGTTGGAAGAGAACCATAAACGGAAAGTGGTGGCATGAGCTCCAGGATCGTCACCAACTTTGCCTTCAAATTTTTGGATATCCGAGGGGAGCTTAGTAGGGATAGGTGGCTAGGAGGGCTCATGTCTAACTGGGTCATTCATCAGTTTAGACAAATCTCTCAAGTTTAATGTTTCCAGGAAAGGAAGATTAGGTCTAACCGAAGCACTAAAAGTACCAGTTTGGGGATTAGAGGGACTTGCCCCCATATTCGCATATGTGAAGGTGGGGTTGCCCCTTGTTGCCGGTTGTGAAGTGGATGGGTTTCTTTGGAAAGGATTCCATCCATAAGCCACATGATTGTTTGTGTGAGGTGCAGTATAAGAGGTTCTGGCTGTCCCAGTCGAAACCACGGGGTATTCACTTAGTGAAACCATGTGATAGTGCCTTCATTCATGGGATATTAAATAATACCCCCAATTTCACTAGATATTGATAATTACTTACAAAAATTATTTTGTTGATCCCCCCTCCCAATACATATTTCCAATTAAAAATCCGTTATTTTTACAATATATTCCTTATTTTTACTAGAAACCCCTTTTTATAGCTCCCCAATACCCATAAAATCTTGATACCCTATTTACCACCCCCAATACCTATAATATATTGACCTTATTTTTCACAATTAAAAACTCCCCTCTATGAATGAACGTGATAAGATATTGCTCGACAAGGTGAATCCCCCGTGGTCAAAACTGGGGATTGAAATATAGGAGCAGGTATCCCTCTGCTAAAAAGTGAAAAGGGAGAGCTCGTGAAAGGAGATGAAACCAGAGTTTGAAAACCTTGACCATAAGGGTTAGTGTTTCCAAACTACACCCCTACATATGAGGGTGTTGGGCCTATGTATGGAGTGGATGGGGGGATGTGCCCCCCATTCCAAGGAAATCCTTGGATAAAATCTGAGGATCCTATAGGACCACTCTGGGCAGTGTGTGTGAAGGAAGTAGGAACTGTAGGTAAACTAGGAATCCCAGTGATCATTCCACCAGAAGAACCTGCTAGACTTGTTGGAGCCGATGGTTGAACCACTCAGCTCAGTGGAGTTAAGGGCGTAGTAGGTATGCTTTTTCTAGGGGTACTTAATGGGGGAGGTAACACCCCCTCAGCCGGAGCGACTGAGGTGAAGGTGAAAGAACTTTCTCTTGCAGTAGACATTATCCTGCTCACAGGGACACCAATCACAGGTGGATCAAAAGGACGAACTTGAACGATTGCAAGATCATTTAAGTTAGTTAAAGGTGTATTAAAATTCCTTGCAAACTCATCAGCCTGCAAGTCTTCTATCTCAATTGTGTTTAAATCGAAACGGTTTTCCCTAAGTTCTGGTTCACCTGGAACTTCACTAACTCCTATCGGTTCAAAAAAGCTGTCTGTGTCCAATCTCCACCTTTGAGGGGGAGGTGGAGGTTCCATTGTAATAAGCGGAGGAATGTTTTGCAACCTTCATGACCTTCTGATAGCTTGGTCCTCCACAATTGTAAATTTGACTCTTCAAACCCTTAAGGCCGGCTAAACACAGACAAACCACAGAGAAATCACTCCAAAAATTCCTAAAGTCTCAACAATCACAAGGTGTCCAATATATGCTTTCCCAAAGAAAGCCGAGAGACAATTTCTTGGCATGCTTGAAGAGGTTCTTAGGCACAAGCAGAGGAATCACCCATCGCCCTCCTACACTTTCGATAAGGGTTACCTTCCAAGCCCGTCCAAGGTGAACTAGAAATAGCCTTCCGGTTTACCTATGCATAAACCCTAGATGTCAAGAGACTAGAGGCTACCTTAACTATACCAATAGTCTGGGGGGATAGTCGCAAGCCTAATTCATATGCATGGGTAGGGCAGCTGAGCCTGAAACTCTGTCTAGGACAGAATCTCCAGATGCGTAAAAAACTTGTTCTATGTTTGGACAAGGAATTAGAGGGTTATCTCATCATTCCAATGCCTCCACATGGCCTCGTGCTTAACTCCCATTTGAGAGGAGCTTCCCAGATACTATCAATAAATAGAAGGATTTACCTATTGATTGGCCCACTATGTCTGAATTTAAGTACTTATGGGAGTTTGCATTTCCTATCCCACAAGTCTAGCCTAAGCTAGTAGGTGTATCGCCCTATAAAACAAAAATTACTAATAAATTTTAATTATGGCGTTCATTTTAAGGGTTTTTTTTTACTCAGAAGGAAAGTGGAGTGAAATACTATGATGTTATTGACTCGATAAGAAACATAAAAAACAAGTGTATAAATCAATTCCAAAGAAAAATATCACTACTTAAAACAAGTTTTTTTTTTAATAAATATAAACTAATGAAAATGCAACTAAGGAAGATAAAACTAAGACTTATCTTTGTAATTTTTGAGATTTTATTTAAAAACTGAAAGTAAAACTACAATATGCAATTCGAACGCAAATGTTTCAAATGCTTTTCTTTTCACTTTTCAAATTCCTCAAAGATTACTATGCACCTAAATGCAAAAATTCTTGAGTATTCTTGAATAATCTAACTATATAAAGTAAGCAAAATGAAGTAAAGCAGATTTATAAAAACCAAACATCAGACACCTAAGGAAGACTTGGAAAACACCCAGCTTGGGAGGACACAATGAATGGAAATCACTGAAATCAATCAAAGGCAAGTGACAAAAAAAAACTATTCGGAAATATAATGTGACATATGGTATCTAGAACCCTGATCACTGATTCAAACAACCAGCACTTGGACCTAGCACCCAATAGGAAAATCCACTTCAAATTGCTAAGAGAAAGACAATCCAAGTAATAGAAACTCAAGGGCTTACCAAAAAGCATGAAGTATGGTTAACATGGCTATCAAACCTATAGTACAATGCCAATACTAAAGACCAATAAGAAAGAAAAAATCCATAGAAGGACAAGGACAAGCAGCCCAACCCCAAAAATTTTGTTGCTCAGACTTGTACATGACTGTTCACAAGAGAAAACCACGTACTGTACGTGGCTGTCTAATACAACAACCCGTGTACACAGACCTCTGTACGTGACTGTGTAGCACAACAACCTGCATATAGGAGTAAAATTTTTCAACAAAAGAAAAAATTATAAAGGTCTTCAAACACCACTATAAGTCTGAACCAAGACACAACACCACACACTGAATCGAAGCAAAGACTGGGCAAGGATCTACAGAGTTAACCCACAACAGGTTGGGCTCCCTAGTGGAGTCACCAGTTCTGTTGTTCAGGATTAAACACCCTTGTAACCTAGGGTCTAGGGTTACCAAATTACTTCTAAACTTGTATACAATTAGCTTTAGTAAAGTACAGAAAGGAAATAGGAAGAAATATTGGACTCACCCAATTACCGATGGTTGATCCAAGCTTGATATTCTTCCGCTCTGCTTCTATCCAAAGCTTTCAGGGATGCACCTCCTTCACTTGCAAAGAGAAAACACTCCAAATACAATATTATATATGTATATATGACAGGTTAGATAAACAATATATATAGTGCTTAATCAAATATATTCATCAACCATAATACATGAAAGAGACTCAACACAATGTTGGAAGAAGAATTCTCTTTATTAACAATCACTAAATGAGATAAGTGTACAACCCAACGCCTGAGACAAGGACTCCTCTGCAACCAAAGGACTCTGAGTTCTACTACTCCAAGACTTCTGAATATATACCACCAGCATAATTTTTCTCTCCAAAATTGGTTGATTAATGCCCTCCCCAAGGCCTCTATTTATAATTTGGGAAATAGAGTGGTTTCAAAGGTTGAGGAGGTTGAGATGGTTGGGGTAGTTAATGATTAGGGCCCAACTAGTCTCCATTAATCATGATTTATATTTCTTAATGTCAAATGGAGATGTACATGACTATTAATATAGGCAACCCATGTATGACATGCGATTTGCTTAAAGGAAACCCGCGTATGCTAATGTACACGGGTTGCAAGGGAGATAGTCATGTACAATACGCGAGTTGTCAACTAGAATAGTCGCATACATATGCGATTTTAAATGAATATAGTCGCATATGCCAATCAACACTTAGAAAGACCATATGGCAAGCTGGTTGAAGGATAAATGCATATCATGTCATGCCCATCTATAGTGTTTTGTAAAACTTCAATCCTAAGATGTCCTTTTGTGTACCAACATAAGGAATGTCAGCACTTGGATGGAGAAGTGCCATTTAAGTTTATAATTGGTATATCCATGCATCATACTTTCCCAAATTTACCCAAAACCCAGGAATCAACCCAAAAGTATTCATGGGGGTTAAGAGGCCCTACACCCTATATCCTCTTTATTTATGCATCCTTATAAAGCATTGAGAAATAAGTCAACTATATGTGGTTCCCATCTATTGCTTACACATGGGACCCACACCTACTTCTTACCCTTGGGCCCTAACTCTAACTTGTGAGCTCAAATTTTCAATCAATGGTGGGCCTACACACAATATCTTACCAATTTTATTGAACACAATGAAGGAAATTTTTGGAGCATCACTGAAATACCAATTTTTAGGTTTTCCCTTACCATAACTAAATGGAGAACAAACATCAGAATATAAGCTAATTAGTGAATAATAGCTTCAACCTATATAAATCCATGGAGGTATGATATTTGCTAAGAAGTAATGCGTATCAATCCAAATTCCAAAATATTTCTATTCACAATTCTTCCACTATCTCATGAACTTTGTTCTTTTGCTTGTTTTTAATATTGACTACATTGGCAATGGAATTGAGGAACTCTACTATTTTTGGAGGCACATGGTTGGCAGCTCGGCAAATGCGATAGCTTTACAAAATTCCTTGGTGATTGAAGGTTTTGTATCCACATGGAAAATAAGCAATGTGATGAGAAAGAGAAGTATGGAGGGAATTGTCACATGATTATATTTTAGGACTCTTCTGATATTTTAAGGTGATTTTTAAGTTTGGACAATTGATTACCTCCCCCATATTTGACTGTAAACTTGCTTGTTGGCGAAATTAGTAATTTACATTGTTAATAATAGAAATCCAATAGTTCCCACTGGATTCTTTTAAAATGTATTAATAGTCTTAGATGAGTTTAGTAGTCCGAAGTAATAGTATCAAGGGAGAAGATACAATGGAAAAATTCCTCAAGGAAATTTTATGTAGAAAATACCAAAAGAAAAATTGGCTATTACATGGAACATGGAAATTAATACTACTCCATGAACATGGAAATTAATACTACTACACAACTATGGAAACTCTGGCTCTCTCATGGAACATGGAAAGTAATACTACTCCATAATTATGGAAGGTATTGTAGCTCCATTACCTAGGATATGCACTTTTATCCATGAAAGGATATTGGGTGTGATGCCCTAAACTTCCAAAGATGAGTAGGGATTTCCACCCAGGATAGGTGGTTGATCTACATTATTTATTGGTCAATTTATTGATTGACATGTGATTCATGATTTGTAAGTATCACTACTCTTATCTTAGAGAGTGCGATAAGTTAAGAGGAACTTCAAACTTTACACCTTGAAATTATAGACCTTGTTACCCCCTATTGCATGGGTGACCACTTGGAGATTTTCTAGGTTGGACTAGGATAGAAGCAACATATCAATGCTTATAAACCACCATTATGTGCATATGAAAGCCTTAAAATAGAAGCATAAAAGTGTCCCTAAGCAATGTAGAAACCATAAAAACACCTAAATTCTAAGTCTTGTTGTACTTTAGGCCTAAATAAGTTGTAAACGATACTCATATGCAATTCTGCTCTAATTTTGAAGTCAAATCCAGGCCTATTCTTGCACAGTGGACTATTTGGTCAATTTTGTTGTAGTATTTATTCTAAAAAAAGAAAGAAAAATCAAGGCAAAGTCGAAGTATGAGTAGCATTAATGAATAATGTTGATCCTTTGTAGTTAATATAAAACACTTTGTTCACTGAAAATAAAATTTCTGCACAGTGGGTTTGATACACCTGAGTCATGATAGTGCTTTCATGAACTAGATAGTAGTAGAGGCACTTTTGGTCAATCTGGCCAGACCTAGGGGTGAAATAATTGTGATTATATTGTATATATATTCTTGGCTAGGATTGTGGGATTTCATGTGGAAACCAATGAGGTAAATTTAACTATAGGTGTGGATGACAAAGCGTTGAAGATTTATGATACAGGATACTTGAACACTGCTCCTGTCCATTCATCAATTTCCTACATAGATGGATATGAAGCAATATTATGATATGGGGTTTATCTAATTGAGGAATTAGTTGAAAAGAGCATTTACCTTGAGAATGGAAGCAAGGTCACATGTCTTTCCTTCGAGTAACCTTTCTTATTTAGAGAATTTTCTATATATGTTGGACTCACTGAATGACATATCATATAAACATAATCCTCAACTATTAAGACCCATTTATGCACTTTTCATCTTTTGTGCAGAGCATGAAACGAACTATTCAACAGCTAACACGTGACACCTTGCTTCCAGTGGTTTTGATGTTTATATTTCTCTTACTAGGGAAACTGGGGCAACTAGTGCATTATATGGTCCTTTACATTGAGGGGAAAATGTGGTTTTCCTTAGAATAATTAATGAAATTGGCATAGTTGACCAAATTTCAGAGTTCGTTGAGGGTGTCAAAAGACAGGGAGAGAAAAGTGACTAGTTTTGGTCATTGAGTATATAATAATTATGATATCCATTCCAAGGTCATTCTGAATTCAACAAAAAAAATGTTCTCTATTATTGGACTTGGATGCAATCATTTTACTGAGATGGTTGTGGTGTTATAGAGGGTTTCATTCTTAGATGAATGATTTATTAAGAAGCTCTAACCAGATGTTGATTTTTATTCTATCTTAATTTAGAGAGTTCAGGCTCTTGGACTTTGATCATACTTTTACCATGGAATCGCATGCCTAATTCCTAATTCTGAGCTATTTAAAATGAATATCAATATGCCAGGGCCTTTTGGAGGTATTGGTGGTAGTGTCTTAAAAATTATTCAACTTGGACTTGGACTCAGACTCGGACTCAACCAAGTTGACCTAGTTGACCCCCCTAGTTAATGAATTGGTCAAAAAACTGGCTCACCCTACTAGTTCGGTACTGAACTAGATAAGTCAAGGCCAATTCAGTACCAAACTAGTCAAACCAGATGAGCCCAACATAACTCAACTGAGTTGATGTGAGTCCAACTAGAGCATACATGTGGGAGGAAAATGACCATTTAAAAAAAAAATTACTAAAACCCTAAGACATTAAACCCTAACTCATGCTTATAAGGAGAACCCCCACCCACCCTCTATTTTCCTCACACCATGTTCATTGAGAATTTGTGAGCATTTGGAGCAGAATTGCAGGATGAACAGTTGAGGTTTTGAATCTTATCGGGTAGTCTTCTTGGATTGTACGTAGTGGATTTGGCATATCATTGAGGCTTCTACAACCCATCTTGAATATTGGAGTAGTTGTTATCCATGTCATTGTAATTATGCACATTGAGTTGTTTTGCAGGCTATTTTCAGTCTCTCGGTCCAACAGTTAATTGTCCAAGTATGTTAAAAGTGTGAAGTGAGTCAAATTTTCCCTTGTTTTTGTCATAAAATTTTTTACAAGAGGTATGAGAGTCTGAAATTTGTCTTTTAGTTTTACATTTTGTTGAAAAAATAAATTAAGAAAGGCACATTTTAATTTGCAAATTTTTCAACAGTTCAACTTTGAATTTACCATGGCCCCAAGAGAGAAATACCTTGCATGATTTGAGCAGTTATAGATATCTTTTGGTATGATCAAGGACTGTATTATCCCCTTGAGCAATAGAGTAGAGATCATTTTAGATCTGGGACATTTCTGTGAGTCAAGCATGGTTTTTTGAGGAAGAACAATGGAAATGAGGATTTAAAATTCAGTTTTGAGTATGAACAACAACAAAGGAAACAATATTTTAAGATCTGGTTGGTTTTTGATAAATTATTAGTGCAATTACCAACATAAGTCAGCAAAAGTAATTGCAGGCACTTCTTAGCCTTTAAATACCCTCAATATCTCTTTTGGGCATCTTTTATGTTCATTTAAGACCCTAGATATCAATCTTGAGCATGTATGTGATACAGTTCAGCCCTCAAAAGGCAATTCTGGGCATATTTGACCATAAATCCACCATAAAACAACAATCTGGGTGGCTTTTAATCAGCAAGGAGTAAGTTTGACAATAAAAAGGGAATTAGGATCATCCCTATAAGTAGTTTTAGGAGTTACACATTCATATAGAAGCAATGTGGACCCTTGCAGCAGCCCTAGCTTTCAATTTAAGGTAAGTATGTGTGTATCTTATCCCTTTAAACACAAATATGGTTGCATAAGTAGTGATCATGGAGGTTATCGATCAGTTCTGAACAATTTTTGGAGGTCATAACAATGTTAAAATTGTTAAAACTGAGATCTGAGTCTAAAATGTATAAGTAAATCATGTTATACATAGGTACAAGACATAAATGCATAGGGACTCCCAACCAATACCAACTAAAGGATCTATACAATCTAATCTTTATTGATAACTGCAATTAAAAGGTAGTTCTAGATAGCTGCAATGATAGGTTAGTAAGAGGTTTCCTTATCTGACTAAAAAGGGTAGTTAGTGCTTAGTTTTACTATAGTCCTTTTATTATAGCTTTATCCTTGAGTAAGTATTTGATCCTATAGATTCAAACTGCTATCCTACTCTTTATACTCTACTTAAACAAGAACAAGTAGATTTTTTATACTAATGTTTGATAACAATATTTCCTAAAGAAGTAGCTAGACCTCATAAATGATACTTCAAAGGTAAACACACATTATAAAAAATAAAAAATAAAAGGAGATAAAGGTTCATAAATAATACTTTCTATCAGTAAAGTAAGGTTCAACCTTACATAAATCCTAAAGAGTATGAGGTTAAGGTTCTTTTTATATCTTTATCTAAATACCCTGTTGTATAGTTCAAAAAACAAAGAGTATCTAATTCCTATACTCCTTCTTTTTATTAACTTAATAAAGTATTATTAGTAGTTAATAGAGATAAATTATTATTTGGATATATTAAGTGTTATAAGAGAGAATTATAATTCCTTTAATAATTTAAGATATATTCTATATACAATACGAATAATAAGCAGAGAGTATGAATAATAAGTAGAGAACTACCACTACTCGTTTCTAACTTAGAAAGTTGTTTAGTCACTTATCAAACTATAAATATTATATTACTTACTATGAATCTTTACTACAAGCTAAAGGAGGATAACAATAACAACAAGAGCCTCTCTGGCTTAAGGATAAAATCTCTTCCCTCACTCTGATAGGATAAAACCTCTGACCTCTTTAAGAGAAAGTAAGGGTCTGGGTATCTATCTAAGTAATAGGGGGTCTGCTGGAGGAAAACCCCAGGAATTCCTTGCTAACCTACTTCTCAATTGAAGAGAGGAAAAAATCAGGTTGTCTAATGATATCTGGGAAGGTGACCTACCTTTCCCTTTCGAAGGTGGGGATGAGAAATTTGGCACAGAAAATCAAACAACCAAATATATTATTGCATCATTAGAACACCTCGGGGTATCTAATCCACAATGACGAGCATCATTTTTAATTCTCCATGATTGTGTATCTAATCCTCAATGAAGAGCACCATTTTTAAATCTGGGTTAATTAAAATTTCGAAGACAACATTTAATTTCTAATACTCGTTTTCTACCAACATCATTGTAAGAGCCTAGAGGTATCCCTATATTTGAAGTACAATCTTTGTTGTGAATTATAGGGTAAAATAGCTAGTCTCAAAAAGCTCACCAACCTATTATTATTTGGAACCACTAGTGAAACTGCTAGATACAGCAAGTTCCTTATTAGTTGAGTGCATGTGAACAAATTATGGCAGAAATATACATTTATGAGATATTACTTTTCATCGATTATGAAGATATATGTGAGACAAATTAAATATCTTGACATGAACATACTACCAAGGTTTTAGGGGGAGCGATTTGTCTATATATTGATATGAGGACAGTATGGTTAGATAAAGAAAAGCAAATAAAGTGAAGCGACATTGTGATTTTGTCATTGATGCATTCTTACCTTTTATGAATTTACTAGATGATGCATGTTTACCTTTTGTGAATTTACTTGATGATGCATGCTTACCTTTCAATTGTATGGATATACTAGATGATGCATGTCATTGATACATGCTTACCTTTCAATTTTATACTTGATCATGGCATCACATGTGCACTAAAAATGCCCGTAGCTAGTTAAATATTCCCACATTTAAGTTGCAGAATACATTTACATAAATTCTCCAAATTGGATAAGCAGTTGATTTGGAAAAATGTTCACAGCTTGTTGAGAAATTCCCACAGCCAATTCGAAAATGTTCAATGGACTAATAAAATGCCCAAACTAGTATATAAAATTCCCGCAGGGCTCAAACAAATGCACATAGATCGAGAAAAATGACTGCAAAAAATGCACAAAAAGTTCAATATGATTAGATAAAGAAAAGGAAGTAAAGTGAAGCAACATTGTGATGTTGTCATTGATGCATGCTTACCTTTTATGAATTTACTAGATTATTGTTGATACATTCATTATACGAGCATGTCTTTACATGTCACGGGCATATACTCTTCATGTGTGGGTGCTTGCATAATTTTTTGGGCATGTTCTTACATGTCACGAGCATTTTAATGATCTGATAGCATTTCAATGATTTTCCTGTGGGCATCTTTCCACGTATATTTCATGCATTTTTGGGTTCAGTGGCCATTTATCTATTACCCTATAGGCATGTTTAACTAGCTGTCGAAATTTTATCTTAGTATTGTATGCATAATGCAATACTTGTGGGAATTATGTACATTAAGTGCGAGCTTTAATTGTCTTCAAACAATTTCACTAACTCAGAGTTATACCTAAAAGCATGGTTGATAGGGTAGCAATATGGTTAGATAAAGAAAAGAAAATAAAGTGAAGGAGCATTGTGATCTTGTCATTGATCCATGCCTACCTTTTATGAATTTACTAGATGACTGTTGATAAATTCATTATGCGGGCATGTCCTTACATGTCATGGGAATATATTCTTCATGTGTTGTTTCTTTCATACTTATGTGGGCATGTCCTTAGATGTCACGGGGATTTCAATGATCTGATGGTATTTCAACACCTCCTGCGGGCATCTTTCCACCTCTATTTCATTCATTTTGGGGTTCAGTGGGCATTTATCTATTACACTATGGGCATGTTTAATTAAATGCAAGCATTTTATCTTATCCTTGCATGCATAATGCAATACTTTCGATCATTATGTCCATTAAGTGTGACCTTTAAATGTCTTCAACATATTTCACTAACTCAGAGTTGTACCTAGAAGCATGGTTGATAGGAAGTAGGTAAAGTATTTTTTTTATAAAACCATCTATCCTAATCAATCTATGGAGGGAAGATAGGAGCAAACCCTATGTGTATCTATCAATAAAACCTTGACTACAATTTATGGAAGGCATATAGGAGAAAATATCATAAACTCAAAGAATTATATCTTCTGCTACAAAACGAGTTATTGGATTAAATGAAAGGAGTTGACTTACCGAAGACATCTTTGTGGGAAAAAAATATACTTATACTGGATCTACTACTGGTTTTTAACCACTTGGTCCTGAAGCTTCCTTATCCTATGCTTTTCCTAATGCCTTAGTGACCTTCACATTTTCTTATGGGTTTCGATCTCAATATTCCAATGTCCCTCTATGTAGATTTTGTATATGAAGGAGGTGGAAAACCTTGAGAATAGAAAAACCCCCAAAACTGGGATACCATTAAAATTGAGTTGAAGCCTGATGCCCACCTAATAAAAAGTAGCATGTAGGAAGAACTTGTACTATAAAAATTGAGTCAAAGAAGAAATTGATATGTGTCTGGTGCAACTTAAGGGATTTTCCATGCTCACAAGCTATCATTTGTTTTTTTAATGTTTATTAATTACCATTGTTGTCATAGTCGAAATAATTATCATGATCATTGTATTTATGGCCATCGTTGTCATCATACAGAACATCATCGTCAATAGACCCTTTCTTGAAAATGATATGTCAAATGAGTGTAATATGGTGACCATTTCAAAGTTTGACACATATAGGATGCTTAGTAAAGACCATCTTGTGGTTCTTATTTCCTATGCCATTGTCAAAGGCCATACTACAACATGAAAAACCAAAATAGTGGGTGAAGGTATGAAGGTATTGTGAACTAGGGTGGTTTATTTTTGTTTATGGGAGCTATGAGTATGGGAGGGATTTCTTTTTCATGCTTGGGGATACATCCACTATCAAGAATAATTTCATCACATTTAAAGGGAGCACAATATGAGTGCTAACATTTTATCTCATGAAGCACTTTCACTTTAAATGGGAAAACCCTCCTATATTGAGATGTTGGATGGAGAGTTTATTGGGAGCGATGCCATCATGTTATTTTAAGTTCTGTCATTCAACATAACTGTTGTTTCTTACTAACCTTTCTTACAAAATATTCAAGTTTTTTTTTAGCCTTTGACTATGCTCTATTGACTGCTCCTTTAGATGAGTTGTTTTCATGACATATAAATGCCTTACTTCGGGGGGATTTTCACTTTACCCCCTAGGTGCTTCCTTGGATAAGCCTTCAGGGCTCATTATGTGCTTCTTTTGACTGCATGGAATGTCTTTTTGGTGCTAGCATGAGTCTTGATTTTGTACACCCTTTGATGATAGGCTGTAGGATACGTTTTTGACATAGACTGGGTATTTTGTATTGGCAGAAGTATACGATATAAGATTTTTTGAAATTATTAAAACCAATTGAAAATGTAATTTTGAAGTTATAGAAAGTGTTTGTTTTTTTACCCGTTGGACTTCCATGATACATTTCTGTTCTCTATATCTTGTTGATTCTATTTTTTATTTATTATTTTAAAAGTGGATGAAATTGTGAAAAAAGGTAATAATACTGATTCACCCCCCCTTTTCAATATTGTCCAATATTGTAGAATTCAAATGATTATGGTTATTAATGCTTTTGTTTTCATTATTTTAATGATTATTAATGCAGCTCTCTATTTTATAGTATTGTGCTGATTAAAATAATTAATATGATTATATTTGTTCCTTTTACAATTTATATGTCAAATTTTTGTTCAGTTTTGTTGCATAGCTTATTTTTTAATATGTGTGACATCTTCCCAGAACTATTGTTATCCTCAAGGGGTTGGCCACACCTTTCCAAGTTAACCTAAGGAATATTAGATGACCACATGACCTTCCTTATCTAGTGATGATGATTATGAGCTTCCACTCTTTCCATGAGACACATGAGACATATGACCACATACAGTTGAGAATGTAGGGTAACCTACCCTCATGTTGAACTGATGTACAAAGTGTCTTGTCCTTTTTTCCATGTCATCATCCTTTGTCATCAACAGTCATCTAGTAAATTCATAAAAAATAAGCATGCATAAATGACAATATCACAATGTTGCTTCACTTTATTTTCTTTTCTTTATCTAACCATATTGCTCCCCCTAAAACCTTGTTGGTCTGTTCATCTCAAGATATTTAGTTTGTCTCACATATATCTTTAGAATCAATGAAAAGTAATATCTCACAAATGTAGATTTCTTCAAACATATTGTACTTAATTTATTCCTGCATTTTACTTCATATATTGCTATGGATGCCTACAGCATTTTTCAACCTTTTGTGCATTTCTACGGGCATTTTTCTTGACATGCGTGCATATGTTTCACTCCTGTGGGCATTTTATAAGGTAGTGTGGGAATTTTTATCAATCCAACAGGCATTTACAAATTGGTTGCATGGAATTTCTCAATAGGCTGCAAACATTTTCCCAAATCATATGCTTATCCAAATTGGAGAATTGATGTAAGTGTCTTTTGAAACTTAAATGTGGGCATATTTAACTAGCTACAGGAATTCTTACAATTTGCAGGCATTTTTACTCTATTGCCCTATGAGAATTTTTATTTCTTTATTGCCCTTTGGGAATTTTTAACTAGATGGGGGCATTTTTACTCTCAAGTGGGCATATTTGATGCTTGAGGATATTATTGAGGCTTGGCTGGCATTTGTCGACTCCAATTGCAGGCATATTGGGGACCCTGTGTGCATTTTAATGGCATCTCCTTCACTCATGCGAGCATTTTTATTCTTTCTGCGTGCATTTTTATGAATATTTCTTGCAAGTATTGCATTATGCATACAATACTAAGATAAAGTACCCACAGTTAGTTAAACATGCCCACGAGGACATTTTGACCCTTTTTTTCATTTCTGCAGGAAATATTTACACATGGGAGGATGAGAAAAAAATGTTTTGAATACTTTTTATGTAGTTTTTAACACCGATCCACATTAGCTACTTTTTTCATTCCTACTCCCTTGCGTTCACCATAATAGCCCTCATTAGGTTCCATCCACCATATCACTACTTTATATGACATTTTTTGGACTACTTTGCTGTCATTTTTTATTTTTTGTTGGTCATACTATTGTGATGCTACTGTTCTTTATTTGTGAGGGTTGGATGATATGATTTACATTCTTTTCCATTTTTGGTTTCTCTCCTTTGACAAGTATGTTGGTCTAGTTGAGTCTCATGCAAGTAATCTAACTTTAATAGCTTGAAGGCTGTTTAGAAGCATTCTTCTGAGGATAAGGGAGCTCTTCCCTAACATCTTATGTTAAGTTATCTTAGATTGAGTTTATATTTGGTTCAGATATGATATATCATGCTACTATTATGTATTTTTTTCTTTCATTAACAACTGATATCTGATATAGATTGCTACACTTATTATTGTTATTGTTTTAAGTACTTTAATGGTTATTGTAACTCATTGTTTCTGGGACATGCTGGACATGAGGGATATTGAGGTATGGTTTCTCTATGTTGGACATGTGTGTCTCATTGTTTCAGATTTGAGTTTGAATATTTGAGAAAAATAGTTATAAAATACAAATGATCTTAATCTACCTAAGAGTTTGCAACTTTTCTCCAAATGAACTGAAATGTGCATTAGAATTTCTTTTGGATCTTGTGTCTTTAGAGTGGTACCTTGTGTAGTCAAGTGAATTGAAATACAGAGAAGGTCATGTTCCTGGTATAGGACTAGGATGGGGTGCTAATGATGTAAGTAATTTTGGATTTTCTCCTATTGAATGCCTTTGAGCCTGAATATTTGGTGAATTTTCAAATATGGAGTGTGACATTTATATTTCATTGTTTTTCACCAAGTTTCCTTCCTCTACTCTTCAGGTATTTCTAAAAAGGTTCAAATTATTAATGATATGAATACTTCCTTTGATAGCTTCAAAATCATGTTGGTTATGATTGATTAGTCAACTTCTGGAATGCCAATTCTATGGTGAGTATCAACAGCTGATTCATAAAGTTTTCATTTTCATCCTTTCTATTGTTGTTATGGGTTTGGATTAAATAAGGGAATTCCCACTGTCAATATCCTTGAAAGATTCAGTATTTTTAGCTCTTCGTAAATCATAACCTACCAAAATTTTCTTCTTATTTTCAATAGGTATTTTGACTGTGTGAGACACATAGAAGTTTAGATGCTTTTTGCTCTCTAATTCACTGCCTAAAATTGTCAGTTTGTATTCTTAGTTTATCTGTACATGAATTTATTTATTTCAGTGAGATTGGATCCTTGAGTAACTAGGATATAGTGTATAATAAATTCCCTCATACAGATTGAAAAAAAAACTCTACATCATTTAATATTTGTGCATTATTTTTTTTATCATATCTATGCAACACAAGTTGTGTTAGTAGGTTTGCATATCCCATACGACTATTTTACTTTAGGGTAAACTTTTCACATTGGTGGTATTATGGAGATCTAGGTTGTCGAGTAGGTATAAGCATAGTCTAGTGCTTCATCCTTAACAATGTAGGTCTAGTTTTATTCTCATAATGTCACCCTATAATGTATGTTACGGAGAAAACTTCCTATGGCTTGGGGTCTACCACAACAGATAGAGAAACCATAGAAATCAATCCCTTCCCAATATGCAAGATAAACAAAACATCTAACACTAAAGGATCTCAACTCATACCTTATTTCGGACAGTTGAAGTAGATCCCTATTGATCTTTTTCCAATCCCTCTTACTTTAGAAATTTACTCTCAACAATAGTAAACAAGGAAAGCATGTTATATAATATACCGTTAGGCCTACTCTAACATATATAATCAATAATGCATAAGCAATTAAATGCACCCGTGGATTCAATATTGATTTAAATGCACATTATTGAATAGAAAAAGATATTTATATTAATCAAATCAGAGATTACATAAGTGACGACCTCTATCAGCACGTCTGTGAACCGGAGAAAATGAGTCCTCCACCTCGGCCTCCACTACATCAATCCTCCATCTCTCGATAGCAAGCTCACAAACAAAGGCAAGCTTGGGAAGAACACAAAGTGCTCCAAGGGACAAAGGGATGCAGACTCAAGTACAATAAAGCTAAGACAACAATGGACTATAGTTTTCTTGCTCTTCAGTTCCTCCCCTTCAATGTATCTAAGAGGTTCCTTATATAGTTCTTCAATGGGGTAATGGAAGGTCAAATTTGAGCGATATCAAAGCATATGGAAGGTCAAGAGACAAGTGACTCGGATCCATATCAAGGAAAACTCCAAAATATTTGGACTTATGCACACATCCCTGTTGGGCCCTGGAATTGTCCATTTTCCATAACTTATTGACATATATTTCATCCATTTTCTTCCCATTATCACCCATTTATCATTCCTTTTTCCATCCATTTGTTGAAACTGTGCGTAAAACAACATACTACTTCCATTCATGTTTTAAGTGGTTAATAATGATTATTTTCCTTTATCTTTGATGAATTGAATACTATTATGCATAATTTTACTAATGATGGGTTGTGGAGTGATTGGTCATGTACACAATGCCTACAGCTAGCTATTACAGCCTTAACCAAAAATGCATGCCAGATAAGAACACCTTGATTCATGTCTCAATTTTCGGGCAGATGGAAATGAATCTTAAAAATATGATACATGGGTTTTGTGCATAACAGCCTCAGTTACGTGACTCTTAATGAAATTGCCAAAGAAAGCCACAGTTGGCGATATACAAGTGGTTCTTTTAGAGGGTATTTTCCTTATTTACTATTGTAGTTGGTTCCAAAGTTTTCAGCAGTTACGGCCGTGTTTTAGCTGTTACAGATCACGAGTTGGGGGTTCATTTCCTCATTTCCATGAGATAATTTTATGTATAAATATGTAATCAATATCATTGAGGAGGGGAAGAGAAAAATCAATGATATGATGCAGGATTTGATCCAGATCCATTGTAATACTTTCAATCCGATAATACATGCTAGCAGTTTCTTAATTCTAAAGTTGTAGACTTTCATTATGGAGATCCAGCTTTGCTTAGTGGAGGAACGGCCCTCTTCCCTAAGCAGATGCTGGTAGTGTTGATTGTAGGTGTGTTATTGTTTATATGTGCTTATTATTTCATTCATGATTTGATTCATTAAGCTTATCATAGTTGTATGCTTTCATTCATTAGATTTGTCATAGTTGTTGTGTTGTTAATTCATTTGATAGATCATTGGCCAACATAGCACTTCTTTTAGATGTATGCAATTAGGTCTTGTTTCATAAGAATTGATTCTGTTGAAGTGTGATTAGATTTAAAGTTTAGATTTATGAATAGGATTAGGGTTTGTTTTCTTTTCAAGAAGGTGTGATCTAGTTTACAAACAGTTTCAATTGCATACCAATATATAACAGTGTCAAGTAGAAAGTGTGCTTGCATATATCTTACACTATAGCTTTCAAATAAAAGACTTCCTCGGGTTGACAATTTATGTTTAGCACTCTGCATGTTAAGTTTTAATTAACCTTCATATATTAGGCCCAACATTTTGGTGTCATTACCGGGGAAGTTATCAATGGTGCAAAAGTACATCTGACATTGTTTTGTAGATGCATTGTTAAAGTAGTGCATGTAGGTTGCATGATTACAATTGAGTTTATTGAATTTACTTTGAGTGTGAATTTTCTATCTTTACATTTAGTTTTATTTTATTTTCAATATTTGGAGAATAAATCTTATCATTCCCCTTAGTGGTGTTGTAAGCACCACCCATTCTTCTAACAAGTTGACCGAAACACTCGAAGAAGGAGCCTCAAGATATCACACAAAGAATCTAATGAAGGGATGACATGTAGGAAAGATGTATAAGTTTTTACCTTTGATTTTCATAGTAGATATTTAGGAAGAGTGGCACCAACGAAAAGCATCCCCCCACATGTTCTACCAAATTTTCACGGTTTGGAAAATGAAGACCCTGATGTATTTTTATTTCAATTCGAAATACTTTCTAGAGGATATGGTTATTGTTCTAATGATCAAAAGTTGAATGTGTTTCCCCTTACTCTAAAAGGAACAACCCTCCAATGGTTCATGAGCCTCAGTGGGAATTGTATACAAACTTGGGAAGACATAAAACATGTATTCTTGAAAAGGTACAAAGATTATTGCAGGGTCAATGAAGACATCTTCGAAATGACACAAGGAGAAGAAGAGAGTCTAGAGGAATACATAGAACGCTTTCAATATAACCTCCAAAGATCCAAACAAAGGAAATTGGGGAAGGAGACCTTAAAAACACTCCTACTCAAGGGAATCCAAGCTAATTATTTAGAAATATTAAATATGACGGGAACAGGTAATGTGTTTCAGTTAGCATATGATGATATTTGTGAGTGATGTAGAAGGTATTCAAGAGGAAACTTCAATACTGGTAAGAATTATAGTACTCCTTCTTTTCAATCTTTGAAATATGTTGTAAGAACAAGAGTTATAAGTGCTGAAATCAACAATTTATTTGAAATTCCTAAAGCTGATTCACAATTGGGTGTTTTGCAGGATAAGGAAAAGCATGAGGAAATAAGAGACGCAAGGGATTTCCCTTTGGATTGTATTGAAAGTTGTGGTATATGTGACTTGAATCATTCCACAGATCATTGTCCCTCCTTACCAAGGATGAAAGAAACATATCAAAGATATCTAGAAGTTACAGCCAACTCATTGCAATAGTCATGGCAACCGTGGCCTACATGTATGGTTCAAAATTGTATCCCTCCATTTCCTTACTCTCATACTCAATAATTGAATACACTTCCACCATGGT
Source organism: Pseudotsuga menziesii (assembly GCA_001517045.1). NCBI lineage: Eukaryota > Viridiplantae > Streptophyta > Pinopsida > Pinales > Pinaceae > Pseudotsuga > Pseudotsuga menziesii. Next base: position 179,457 of record LPNX010223659.1, read on the forward strand.
AGTTGTTGCAGCCTCAATTTAACTATTACCTATCGTATCCACAAGGTTGGAATGGCCTATCTTATGATCACATGGCCACTCTCCCTCATGCCGCAACACAACTTGGTCCTTCAATATCAACCTCACAAATCAATCCTCTACATCAGCCACATCTATTTTCTCATCAAAATCCTTGGTATCCAACACAATTTCCTGTCCAATCCACCCTCCACCCTAACCATAATAAAGTAGTACAGTACGCTTACAGTGCTGAATTGCAAAATGCTCCTACATTTCCCTCTTGTTCTACCTCGCCTATACTACTACAAAAAGACAGTGCGTTGTTGCAGCAAATCCATATGAGTCCTGAACATGTTTTAAATCCAAGATTTTTAGATGGAGTTTCTTATAGTCTTTATAAGCAAGCAGACAAGATCAACAAGCCACACGTAACATCTGATGAAGGACAAACATTGGAAACAAATATTGAAGCATCCTTTACATCATTAGATCCGAATCTCTTATGCATTGAGGAAGATCAATTTACTAAGGAGCTTCATGGTGTAACATCCATGAGAAATCAAGGGAACAAAGACTATATTGAAGCTTGGTTTCAATCTATTATTGGTTTGCAGCATCTTTCCATACTTCAGCAATTCTTGGCACCATCATTTCAAGGGAAGTTGATCTCTCATATCCTAGTATTCAGAAAGTTATATTTTTCTGTTGGGAGTATGAGCATACTTGAGTCACTTCTTGGAAAGTGGATCCATTGGAAATATTCATACACTTGAACAATTTTTATATTTCCAAGTACGATAGGGTAGGATAGAATAACATAATAAAACCATGCTTTTGTTTTTATAGTTTTTTTGTTTTTGAATAAGTATGCTCTCTTCCTGCGCCTTGTTGAGATCTGGAAGATTAGAAAGTAGAAAGATAAGGAATGGGTATATGAGATGTTTTCAAGAATTTTTTGTAATTGTTGACTATTTGAGAAAAATGCTTAAATCATTTTTGTCTTCAATGTTCAAAATTTAATGTCTCTATTTGTTGAAAAAAAAAAAACTTTCTGAAAACAAAATTACGGTAATTAAGGAAGGTAAATGACGGATCCATAGGAAAATGAGCCAATGATTATGGAACCCTTCAAGATTGAACTTTGGCATGAATTTGTTAGCTGCAACACCTAGCTATGATACTGAGCTGCAACACCAGCTATGACAGTGAGCTGCAACACCCAACTGTGACAGTGAGTTGCAACACCCATATATGACAATGAGCTGCAACACCCAGCTGTGACTGTACTGCAGGTGAGAATTTATAATTTTAATACACGTGTGTATTTCACATCATGGCATGTAATTTTTTTTTGTTTATATATAACACATCCATAAAAATCCACATGATTTATTTCAACATTTGTCATTTTTTAAGAGTTGCAGCTGCGGGTGCAACAAACTATGGAAGTCAATATAGGTGCTCAATGCTTGAAATTTTTGGTATGGTTGTGTGTTATATTTAAATTTACATCATTAAAAACATTCACACCTATCCTGGTCACTTTTTGGGTGTCAAATTTCATTTATTAAATTTTTTGGTGATATTTTTGCTTGAAAATTTTACTGAAACACAGTCGGGACAGTCCATTTTTGGAAGACCAAATGGAATTATTTTTAAAATATGTTTACATCCCATGTATCCCTTTGAATCTAGTTTCCAAAACAATTTTAATTTTTAATATTGGGTATGAAACGAAAAACTTATGGCCAAAATACTAACGGGGTGTCAAGCAGGAAGCTTAGGAACAGAGTTGGGACAGCCAATTTTTGGATGCCTTATTGGACATGTCTTGCAAACCTGTTTCATTTTTATATTCCCCTATGAATATAGTTTACAATTCAATTTGAATCACTCCATTCTGATATCGTATGCAAATTTTATAACCAAAATACTGACTGCCTATCACAAATCAGCATTCCTAAAACTTGGTTTCCTATACTGTTCATTGGATTATTTGACCCATAAATTATTATTGGATTCAAAACCTACTTCTAATGGAGATACCTACATGAATATACTTTCATCTCCAATTTTAATCACATCAATCCGTTATCAAACGAATAAGTTAAGCCTAAAACCGTGACTATTGGTCTAGTCCAGAATTCAAAAAAACACCTTGTCATGCAGGCTGTTACTGAGTGATTTAGAACATCATTACATAGAATTTTAAAACCCTGTTTATAAAGGAAATATACCTATGAATTTAATTTCATTTGTCTTTTGAATCACTCAAATTGGATAAGGAATGAAGAAGCTATGATCAGAATAATGTTGGTGAGTCTAGATGGACATTGCTCTCCCGCAGGTATAAAATGGATTTTGCTTTGTTAATTTTTCTTTGAATTTGTTTTATAAGTAATTGCTTGTTGTTTTTTTCGTAAGTGTTGGGTGAAGAGAGACCAATCATCTCTCTTCTTCAATCATATCATGTTTTATTACAGGAAAGTGCTAGGTTTTTGCAAGTCCTTGGAAGAAAAAGGTCAATACATGCACGAGTGACTCTTGAAGACCTTTTCTCAATTTGGAAATGAATTGAGCACATAAAAATGGAGATTTTGATGTGAAAACCATACCAATGTTCCATAATTCAAGTCCCATTGCTACATGCCAAGAATCCTTTACCAATTGTTGCCAAAAAGAAACCTTTCAAGAAGCCAATTACACTATGGTAGATTCATTCACCCTCCTCATTTCAAAACCCTAAAAATCCATTCATGTCGAAGTCCCATTTTCCACTGCTTATGTATTCACCTTAACCATTTTATTTTCCATCACTACTACATCACGACTTCACATATACTTTCCACTTCTTAGTTTCATGTTCGTTCTATTTTTCACTATGATTCTTCACAATCATTTATTTTGTACTCATATTGGATGATGTGGAATTCATTAAGGTCCACCTTTCAATGGTCTTGTCTCATCGACTCCGACACATCATTTACGATCGAGATTAGAGTTTTATAGTTCCTGAGTATCTACATGAATCAATGATAGATTTCCTTGTTGTTAATCATGGGGATTCATCAATGCCTCTTGATTGACAAATCCTGTAGGTGACTCGACTCCAGCACATCCATTCGTACCTATCAAGATGCACTAAGGTACTTTATAGGTCACTGTCATCAAAGGCGAGTTGCTTCACATTAGTTAATGGAATACATTAATGGTTGGTAATCCAATGATTTCTTTCCATGCTCAACTTCAGCACATTCATTTTCATGGTAAGAATTGTACCTCGGTTTTGTAGCAGCTAAAGATTATGTGATCTAAAGGTTTCAACAATGACTTGCAGCATCATTTGTTTCAGTAGTTTTGCAATTCCTTTCCATTTTTCTTCTAGCAGTTAGCAGTCTTACATGCAACTAGCACAACATCATCGATCAAATTCAACCTCATCCAGTTTCAGCTCTCATATACATCTGTCTCAGCATCATATCAGCCTACATAGCTCGAGCATACACCAATCCATTCATGTCAACCGAGGCTTCCATAGAGGTAACACTTGAGGTAAAATAGCATGAATTTTTTATTTATTAAATATTTAGGAAAATGTCATGAAGAACCACTAAGCATTAGCAATTTCCATTTTCTATATAGCATTTTATGTCCATCCATTCCCATCATTTTCCACTCAATTCTAACACTTCATCATTCATGCACATCCACTTCAAACTCCTACCCAACATCTCGCCAACCCAACTGACCAAGCACGGAAATAATCTAAGGATACCTTATTGTTGTCACACAAGAAACAACAATAGAAAGTCTTGCTGCTGCCACACAAGAACCAACAGTGAGAAAAGAAGTCTTGTTGCTGCCACACAAGAACCAATAGTAAGAAAAGAAGTCTTGTTGCTGCCACACAAGAACCAGCGGTAAGAAAAGAATCCTTGCTACTACCACATAAAAACCAACACTAAGAAGAAATAAAGCAGTTGCTTGAAGGTTGTTCTTTCTAGATTTTGGAATTTTTATGCATGTGGGAACCACAAATCTTCTATGGATGCAATTTGAGGAAATCATGCATGAGGGTATGATTTGCATTCAGTTTGGGGGATATGGCTATTTTTAACTTAGCTAAAAACTCATATCTTCCATGAGGACATGGAAATTATTTAGTTTGGGGGAGAAATGAAAGGCTGCTACACTCAATGGTATGAAGAAATGAATCCTACATTACATTTTAACTCATCATTTCTATCTTATGAATATGTTCCCATAAAACAAAGGTATGAGTTCCTTGGCTCATTTTTATCATCCACTAATTCAAACATTGGTTTTAACCATCATGAGCATTCTAGTTTTTGTAGCTCCAACTCTATCAGGTTTTCATTTACATATTCAGAATTTGATGTGAGAATTGGCCCATGGTTATTGGCATCAAAATTACAACAAGCTCGTGAAAATATGAATAAAGGATTTTGATTTTGAAATGGATTATTCAAATATGTGATCAATGGAATTTGTTGTGCTTAACTATCATCCTCAACATTTTATTTTCTTCAATCCCAGATCGGTTTAATATATCATTCCAAGGGTAATAGTGGTTTGTAGTAAGACTTGTTGTGAGAAGATTTAAAAGAGATCATTGAATGTAAATTTGTTGGAGAAAATATTTTCAAAGCATAGAAAAATAGAGAAATAAGTGTTCTTCATAATTGTTTCTTCAAACAGAGCACAATGGAAATCATGTAGAAGCCTTTTCAAGATCTGATGTGAAGTTTATCTCAGCAGCATTAAGGTAATGCTTACTCTCAATATTGGTCTATTGTCAAGAAAAGATGCATGTGGACATGCTCTATCTTCAGTTTGGGGGAGACAATGGTTTTTTTCATTCCTTGTCAAAGACAATAATTGTATGATAATTATTGTGGATGCTCAAAACAACTTTTGCCATCAAGTTCACATTTTGTTTCTCATTTTTCCACATTTTAATACAAAAGTGCAGAATTTGATTGAAGGTTATCTTGAAAATGGTAAACTTTTTTTTTATGAAATTTTGAAGGAAGAAGAATTACACCAGGAAGAACAACTCTGGTAAGTTTCAGCTCAATCCAGGGTACGATTTTTGAGAAAATGACCATCATCACCTGCAACCAATTTGCATTTTTTTTGTAATTCGTGATGTCGGTTTCTCTAATTTTTGGTTTGGAGATGCATTAGAATGGTAATTACTTGCTTGCAAAATTTCAGCCCAACCCAGTTTGTATTTTGTGAAATATTGGTTCAAGAAGTTTAGCTGCAACACAATTTGATTCATGTTCATCTGCAAAAGTGCAGAAATTGAAATGGGAATATCTCAAAATTGGTATGTTGGATTCTCATGATTTTTGGACAAGAAGTGCATAATACCAAGATAAACAATCCTGGTAATTTTCATCCCAATCCAATGTACTGTGTTCAAGAAAATGGCCATAATGACCTACAACCAATTTGCATTTTTCTCAAAATACATGAAGTGGGTATCTCTAATTTTTGGTGTGTAGGTGCATTTGACTAGTATAAATGGGCCAAAAAAAATTCAGCCAAACCCAGTTCATCGTTTGGGAGAAAATGACTTTGGAAGTTTTCGGTTCAAAAGGCTACAACACCATAAAATATTGCCCTTTTCTCGTTCTGTGCAGCTGCAACTCCATAAAAAATTTCATTTTTCCTATTTCATGTAGTTGCAACTCTATAAAAACTTTCATTTTTCCCATTCTGTGCAGCTGCAACTCTGTAAAATCTTTCATTTTTCCCGTTTCGTGCAGTTGCAACACCATAAATTTTTTTCCTATTTTCTCGTTTTAGGCAGTTGCGACTCCACCAAATTCTCTGCTAAATTTAGTGCTCTTTGGACTGTGACTCTGCCAAAATATTTGCCAAATGCTTTTCTAAATTTAGTGATATTTGGGCTGTGACTCCACCAAATTCACCGCTAAATTTAGCGTTATTTGGGCTCTGACTCCACCAAAATATTCGCTAAAACCTTTGCCAAATTCTCTGCTAAAAATAAGCTGTGACTCCACCAAATTTATGCTAAATCCTCCGCTAAGAAGTTGTAACTCTGCTAAATTCTATATTAAATCCTCCACTAAGCAGCTCTGACTCTGCCAATTTCTGTTAAACTCTCTATTTATTTTGGCTGGAACTGCGCGACTGGTAAAATGAAGGAACAAGTGAATGAGTTCTTCTAGTTGGATGCTACACAGGTATTGGGTTGCATGAGGACATGCAACAAGTTCAGTTTGGGGGAGATGTTGGGCCCTAGAATTGTCCATTTTTCCATCACTTATTGACATATATTTCATCAATTTTCTTCCCATTATCGCCCATTTATCATTTCTTTTTCCATCCATTTGTTGAAACTGTGTGTAAAACAACATACTACTTCCATTGATGTTTTAAGTTGTTAATAATGATTATTTTCCTTTATCGTTAATGAATTGAAGACTATTATGAATAATTTTACTAATGATGGGTTGTGGAGTGTTAACACCCAAAAATGGTTAACTACCTCATCTACCCCACTACATGGCTCATTTGTCCATTTGCCTACCATATTTCCCTGAAAATCCCACTAAAAAGCCTCCCAAAGGCCTAAAATGCCTCTAAAAGGCCATAAAACCATCTAAAAAGCCTCCAAAAGGCCTAAAATGCCTCCAAAAGGCCAAAAAACCCCTTTTTCCTCCA
>LPNX010223681.1:0-38969 GCA_001517045.1 Pseudotsuga menziesii
GAACATCAACACCCAACAAGCATTTTACATCCATTACCAATTCCAAATTGGAAATGGGAAGTCATCAATCTTGAGTTTGTAACTAGATTACCTAAAAAATAGAAAGAAAATGATTCAATAATGGTAGTTGTGGATAAACTAAGTAAGGAACCACACTTTATACCTGTTAAAACAACTTATAAAGCTTCCAATATTGCTGACATTTTTATGAAAGACATCTTCCATTTGCATGGAATTCCAAACGTAATAATTTATGATAGAGATCCTAAATTTACTGGTAAGTTTTAAAAAAATTTATTTAAAGGATTAGATACTAAATTAAATTTCAATACTGCTTACCATCCACAAATGGTTATAAAAACATAAAGAGTCAATAAAGTACTAGAAGATATGTTACGAATGTATGTGAGAGACTATCCCAAGAAGTGGAAAGACTATTTGCACTTAGTTGAATTTGCTTATAATAACCATTATGAAGCTTCAGCAAAGCTTATTCCTTTTGAAACATTATATGGCAAAAAGTGTAACACTCTATTACATGGAGTAATACAATAGATAGATTGATGTTAGGACCCAACATGTTAAAATAACTGGAACTAGCAGTGAAACAAGTACAAATCAATTTCAAAATTGCTCAGGATAGGAAAATGAGTCATGCCGACCTTAAAAGAACTCCAAAGGATTTTCAAGCAGGTGAGCATGTATTTGTTAAGGTGAAACCCAGAAAGATCTCATTTAAACTAGGGAGTTGTGCTAAATTAGCACCCAGTTATTGTGGACCATCCAAAATATTGGTAAGAGTGGGGCCAGTGGCATATCAATTAGCTTTGCCACTAAATGTAAGAGTACATAATGTTTTTCACATTTCTATTTTGAAGAAATATGTACATGATGCTACCCATGTGATTGACTAGAATGTGATTCAAGTAGAAGTAGAAAGAGATTTTTCGATGGAACCAGATTGTATTCTCAGGTGTTATGGAGAAAACTTCCTATGGCTTGGGATGTACCACAAAAGGTAGAGAAACCGTAGAAATCAATCCCTTCCCAATATGCAAGAGAAATAAAACATCTAACACTAAAGGATCCCAAATCATACCTTATTCCGGATGGTTGAAGTAGATCTCCATTGAGCTTTTTCCAATCCCACTTACGTTAGCAATTTACTCTCAATAATAGTAAACAAGGAAAGCATGCTATATAATATAGTGTTAGGCCTACTTTAGCATATATAATCAATAATGCATAAGAAATTAAACGCATCAATGGATTCAATATTCATTTAAATTCACATCATTGGATAGGAAAATATATTTCTATTAATAAAACCAGATATTACATAAGTGACAACCTCTGTCGGCACCTCTGTGAACCAAAGAAATTGAGTGCTCCGCCTGGGCCTCCACCACCTCAATCCTCCATCTCTCGTTAGCAAGATCACAAGCAAAAGCAAGCTTGGGAAGAACACAAAGTGCTCCAAGGGACAAAGGGATGCAGACTCAAGCACAAGCAAGCTACGACAATAATGGACTATAGTTTTCTTGCTCTTCAATTCCTCCTCTTCAATGTATCCAGGGGGTTCCTTATATAATGCTTCAATGGGGTAATGGAAGGTCAAATACAAGCGATATCGAGGCATATGGAAGGCCAAGAGACAAGTGACTCAGATCCACATCAAGGAAAACTCCAAAAATATTTGGACTTATGCACACATCACGATGTATGCGGGTTTAAGGGTAATATTCACGTATATACACAATAAAGGGATTAAAAGTCATGTACAACAAATAATAGGTGTTTTTAGGGATGATCTTGGAAACATCAAAGGTACAATAATGGTCCATGGGGTCCAAAGAGTCTGCAAAGGGACAGGGAAGGCCATAAAAGTGTGATCAACCATGTGTGGTAAAATCAGCTGTAACAGATGCCCCCTAATGTGTGAGGTCAGAGGGGTAACATGAAGGCCAAAATACAGTATAAATCCATCCCAGAAGTGGAGTGATAAAGAACCAGGTGGTCGGAAGCATCCATCCATCAATATAATACACTAATCAATCTCTTCAAATGACTGCAAATAAATATAACAGTCCTGGATATATAAGAGTACAACGGCCATGAATAGACATGATATACAAAATGTGACATGTGTGGTCATCGCCACATACAATATATAATAGATCAAAATCTCCATGATGAAGATATACAAGGGATCAAGATATCCATCAAAGCTAAAGATATACAATGGATCAAGATCTCCATAATGGCTGAAGATATCTAACATACAACAAGATGGCTTAAGGTACAATAATATCCCTCTTCTGCTTGCAGAAACCTGATTCTGCGGCATCCCATAGCTATTTCGGGTAAGACTGCAGCTTGCTGGAAGGTTGTTGCCGAAAGGGCCAACACTGTGGGTCTTTTGTTGGTGTGAAGTAAATGGTATAAAACCCGGGTCTGCCCTATAGCCCAACAAAGTGGTTCCGTTGCCGGTTGAACTCAGTATCTTCTCAAGAGGGGTTTACGTCGTACCTCGAGGGCTATGTTCTGGAGACCCTCTGTTAAGGAAATCGGTGATTGGCTTGATGAGACTTATCTGAAGTTCGCTGAACAATAGAACAAAGCTCCACGTCGTAGTGCAAATGAATTTTTGCAAAGGTATGTTTTTTGTGATGTTTATGAAATTTTCTTTGGTAGTATCCACATATAGTTGCACCAGTGGTTATCCAGGTTGACAGAGTGGAGGATGAACTTCCAAGAAGGTCAGTTTCCTGCTTGGACCCCTGCAACAATTAATATATTGAATGTTGATGTATATGTAACTTCGGAATGTATTCTTCTATATATCTTATGTATTGTAACCCGATGTTTAGTCCGGGATGTTTCTATTATGTATTTGAGTCATGTGATCATGCCCCGATGTTCCGATCGGGAGGATTAATAATGTAATCAAGTCATATCAAGTCATTAGGTAAGTCCCCACAGTTTCGGGGCACTTGAGTTATTATACACTAATTAAGGTGTAGGCTCGAGTAGTAATATTAGGTCAAGCCTACGTGTGAAAATGTAATTCAAGTGAACGGATGAATATAAATAGAGAGTGAGAGTCTCTCTATTTGTCACTTGTGAATTACATCACTTGCTCTCTCAAGTGTGGCGCACCTTTGGAGAAGGAAATACTTTGGCTTGACAGAAGACAGAAGGCTACTGCTGTGTTGGGAGGTCATCTTACTGTTTTGGGTTTCACATCTTGTGGTGATACTATCTTAGAGGAATTTGCGGGGTTTTCTCCTTTATGGTTTCCTCAAGGAAAAATCTTTGTGTCTCTTGTCTCTTGTGATGTTCTTATGTTATTGTAGTGCTTGTTATTCTCTCAGTGAAAAGATGTTAACATAATGCTAGCTTAAATGTTGAAAAACTAACATGGTATCAGAGCTAACCTGAGAAGAAGACATTGTGCAGCTACAGAAACTAGGCCTTCCTAGTTTGTGGATCTTCCTCCACAGATTTTCAGCAAAAGTATGCTAGGATGACTCTCCATTGAAGGGTGCATCTTTCTGTCGATGCGGAACTCAATTTCAAGCATTTTCAGTTTCGATGTGGAAATTAGGGCTTTCTACAGAAGAGGAATTTTTGAGTGAGACCAGCATAGGGTTATTCTCCTCATAAAAACCAAATTTTAGAGTCCTGGATCAAGAAATTTGGTTGGGTGAAACTCCAGGAAAGTCAAACCCTAGTTTGACCCTGAGCTAGGAGAAACCCTAAATACTAAAACTGCTAAGTTTTGGTACAGTCGCCCTATTCTGAGATTGGAGAAGTCTCAGAAGCTAAAAATTGTAAGGGCCGAAGCTAAAATCCTGATGAACATTGTGTCCAAAACTCAGCCTCAGATTCGCTATATTCTGGGAGATATGATCTCTCCAAGTTAGGGCTCCATCCTCTTCCAGAAATCATCCATAAACAGGACACCTGGGGAGATCGGCAATATATTGGGCTACAGAGGTCCAAATGGAATTCCAGAAGATGTTCCAGAAAGGGAACGGACTTTAATTTCTGTGGTCCGAAGATCAGACTTAGAATATGAACCAGTGACACGTGTCATTCCATACAACTTCGCTGTTCTGAACAGTCCTGTAACAGGTCACCTTGGGAAAAGGATCATAAATCCCAAATGGTGAAACCTATGATGTTAGATCAGGGACATGTGTGGTTAACTCAATGAGAAATTTTAGACACAGAAGATCAGTAATTTCAGAGATATAATAGAAACAGTAACAGACATTTCTGCAGAAGAAATCAGAAAATTAGGGCTTCCTGTTCCGGGAGCTTCCCTCCACTATTTTCAGAAAAGGAGTACATTGGACAGCTCCATTTGAAGAGATATATCTGTTTATCCAATCATATTTGAAATATTCCAAGTTTTGAAAATTAGGGTTTCTGTGACAAACCCTAGATCAGCTAGCTCCGGAACAAGAACAGACACCTCAAATCGGTAAGATCTAATCCTTTGCTATTTTCATTTGAGGTTCTCATTTCAAATTGATATATCACATCAGCTTGGTGACAAGCTTGGGGAAGTTGACAACTTCCAAGCCTGGAAGTATATGATCTCTCTGAAGAAAATGGATTGGACACCTACATGAGTATGGAGGTTCCAGTTTCAGAGGGAGATGAGGCTAGAAGCCCTTCACAAAAAGAACTTGGTCAAGGCCAAGAAGAGCATGGTTGATTCAGTCACAGATCAACTTGTACCACAAGTGTCTTCCTTAAAGACACTGAAGATGTTTGATTCCTTGACCAAGATATTTGAAGGGAAGAACATAAATTAGAACATGACGTTAAGAAACCAGTTGAAGAATGTGAAGATCTAGAATGCAGAGACCATACAGTCATAAGAGTCTCTCAAATCAAGAACAACTTGAAGTAGAAGTGAAGAATGCAGAAGTGGTGATGGCCACCTTGAATGGCCTCCCAGGATCGTGGAATTCATTCATTCAAGGAATGTGTTCTAGAAGGAAGTGATTACTTTCAGCAAACTTCAAGAAGAACAAGAAGCTTGACTCATAAGAAGAGAAGAGAAGATGGGAGCAATTGAAGATCAAGCTCTCACCATCCAAAGAAGATCCCTCAAGCGACGAGGAATATGAAGAAATCAACTCTTGAAGAACTTCTTATCCATCCTAGCATTTGGATAAGAAACGATGCTATCATGAAAGAAGAAGACGATGAAGCTGAAGACTCAAGAAGGAGTATGCCCACGAAACAAATAAAGATAAGTATTCAATTGTCATTTCATAATATTGTTTTGTTATGCATTTGTTTATATTTAGTTGATGTATTATGCATGATAGGATGTTTGCATTAATGACAGTATATTACTAATATGCATGTGATGGATAACTAGCTCATGGTGCTATACAAATTCTCCATTGCTACTTATCTAGAATGAAACCTCTTTGCTGACATATTGGATTAGTGCACAATATCAATGTTGTCCTGGTAGAGATGGAAGGCATTTAGAAAGTTTCAGTGAGATATGGATGAATGTTGTATTGGCTAAAGTAGTTGCATGATCATATATTTATGCATAATAACTTGCTAGTATGAATATTCCTTATGAAATGTTTTTAACCATGTAAATGCATTTGAATTGTAGGAAATATCGCATACATAATCACCTACAAGCAAAGAAGAATGAAGACTTGTTCCGAATAGCAAGTGACAACATTTCAAAATGAATAATAATATGACGAGTGCAGTGACATCATTGATGCAGAACCTTCCAGCCACCAAGAAGAAAGGGGAGACTAGTTCAAGAAGAATGATGTCCGGGTGCAGTATCGAGACCTGAAGAGAAGTTCATAGTTCCATCATGCAGTAGATGGAAACATTGTGGGATACAAAGCAAGATTCGTAGCATGAGGCTTCTCATGAAAGGAAGGCCTAGACTACGAAGAGACATTTGCAGCCAGTAAGAGTTTAAACACATACATGATGAGCCTGATGAAGATCTTAACCTTTGCTAAAAGGTTGAAGATGAAATTCTATACACTAGATGGATGCATAGAATACTAGTAGCATAGGAAGCTACTTGTCACTCCGGTACAGAATGTTTTCAGTGCATAGAGCACAGAAGACAGAGGGATTATGATGCTTCGCTTTAGAGGGAGTGACTACAGAATATCTTGAGGTTCGACATGGTATGACAGGATGGGAAGATTACTGATGACTCTAGGCTTTACTGAGAGTAAAGTGGATTCCAACCTTTGCTTCAAGGTTGAAGACAGAAGACCAGTGATGCTCCTACTATGTGTTGATACACTATTGTTCTAGGTATGAAGGTGTGGCAGAGTATAGATGGGATCTTCCTTGGACAAGGGAAGTATGCAGTAGAGATCCTGAAGAGGTTTGGGATAATGGAATGCAAGGCTATGGCTACACCTATGGCATCGAACCTGAAGCTGTTGAGTGATGCTTCATCAGAGTCGGTTGATGCTACAATGTATTGTCAGATGATTGGGTCCTTGATGTACCTGAGACCAGATATTTGCTTTGCTGTGAACACATTGAGACATGTTCACCTGATGGTTGCAAAGCATGTAGGGGTACAATTGATTATGGGCTCAAGTACGATGTGAATCAAAAGATTAACCTGGAGGGTTATGTTGATTCAAATTGGGCAGGCAGTGCCATCGATAGGAAGAGTACTTCAGGATGTTGCTTCAGTATGGGATCAGGTGTGATCTCTTGGTTTAGCAGGAAGCAATCCTGTGTGGCACTGAGTATAGATGAAGCAGAGTATGTCGCAGCTTGTTCAGCTAGTTGTGAGGTAGTATGGCTACGAAAGCTATTGTCTAATATATTTGATCTCCAGTTGGATGCTACTTGTATACATTGTGACAACCAGAGTTGCGTGAAGTTGTCAGAGAATCCAGTGTTCCATGACAAGTCGAAGCATATCGAGATCAAGTATCACTATATCAGGGATATGGTGCAGAGAGGAGCAGTGAAGCTCCTGTATGTTGCGACGGGGGAACATATGGCTGATGTATTGATGAAGCCATTGGCTAGGATTAAGTTTGAGTACTTCAGAGAGAGACTTGGTGTTCTCGAGATCCAGGTTCCTTCCAAGAGAAAGTGATGAGACCCATAGCCATTTTGACATGGTGAGAGGATTGGTTCCTTCCATGGTTAGATGTAAGGGCTGAGCCATTCTGTCATGGTGAGAGGATTCAGTTCCTTCCATGTCAGATATGAGTGCTATAGATTCAAAGCCATTCTGAAGAGCAGGTCAGATGTAAGGGCTGAGCCATTCTATCATGGTGAGAGGATTTGGTTCCTTCCATGTCAGATATGGGTGCTGACTGCCATTCTAGGAATGGAGGCACCTGGTCAGTTACCAGGAACACTCAGTCTGGGACTGAGAAAGCCATTCTGACGAGCAGGTCAGATGTAAGGGCTGAGCCATTCTGTTCATGGCTAAAGGATTAAGTTCCTCCCATGGCGGATGTGAGAGCTAGCCATTCTGTCGAGTAGGACAGATGTAAGGGCTACCGCCATTCTGACAAGCAGGTCAAATGTAAGGGCAGTGCCATTCTGTTCATGGCTAAAGGATTTAGTTCCTTCCATGTCAGATGTGAGTGCCGGCCATTCTGTCGAGTAATGTAAGGGCTACTGCCATTCTGACGAGTAGGTCAGATGTAAGGGCAGTTCCATTCTGTTCATGGCTAAAGGATTTAGTTCCTTCCATGTCAAATGTGAGTGCCGGCCATTCTGTCGAGTAGGACAGATGTAAGGGCTACTGCCACTCTTCGGGAGAGTGGAGGCGCCTGGTCCATTACTAGGTAGCTCAGTCAGGGACTGTGGGCCATTTTGACGAGGGTGTAGGATTCAGTTCCTACCAGGTCAGATGTGAGTGCACAAATCTTTCACCACTGTGGTAGGAGGGGCTCCGGCCTGGGTGAGAGTCTTCCATCACTGTGATAGGATGTGTTCTTGTCTGGATGGATGTGCCTTTCTGACGAGTAGGTCAGATGTAAGTGCTGAAATATCTCATCACTGTGATAGGATGTGTTCTTGTCTGGATGGGAGTCTTCCATCACTGTGATAGGATGTGTTCCTTTCTGGATGGATGTGCCTTTCTGACGAGTAGGTCAGATGTAAGTGTTGAGCCATGTCACAGATGGTAGTTGATGTGCCTACCATGCTGGTGAATGTGAGTGTTGGGCCTTTCTGATGTGATTGTAGTTTACTACATGATCAGATGTGAGTGCTGGGTGTGCCTTTCTGATGAGCAGGTCAGATGTAAGTGTTGGGCGAAGACCTACATGAGGGTAGGCCTACAACCAGCATGAAAAAGGGTTGACTCTATAGAACTTCCTATGACAAGATGGTAAACACATGATGATGACCAGAGATGATCCATATCGAGCTATGATCCAGATCCAGTTATGATGACTCCGAGAGATCCAGATCGAGTGATGATCCAGATCCAGCAGTGGTGATCCAAATCGAGTGATGATCTAGATCGAGTGATGATCCAGATCTAGTGATGATGACTAGAGATGATCCAGATCGAGTGATGATCCAGATCCAGTTCCATGACGATCTAGATCGAGAGATGATCCAGATCCAGATGACTTGAAGATGAAGATGACTTGAAGACGAGATGATCCAGCTGATACAGAGAAGAAGACCAGTGCTGAAAATTGTGTCGAAAGAATACCTTCCTAGTTAAGAGGGAGTGTTGATGTATATGTAACTTCAGAATGTATTCTTCTATATATCTTATGTATTGTAACCCGATGTTTAGTCCGGGATGTTTCTATTATGTATTTGAGTCATGTGATCATGCCCCGATGTTCCGATCGGGGGGATTAATAATGTAATCAAGTCATATCAAGTCATTAGGTAAGTCCCCACAGTTTTGGGGCACTTGAGTTATTTTACACTAATTAAGGTGTAGGCTCGAGTAGTAATATTAGGTCAAGCCTACGTGTGAAAATGTAATTCAAGTGAACGGATGAATATAAATAGAGAGTGAGAGTCTCTCTATTTGTCACTTGTGAATTACATCACTTGCTCTCTCAAGTGTGGCACGCCTTTGGAGAAGGAAATACTTTGGCTTGAAAGAAGACAGAAGGCTACTGCTGTGTTGGGAGGTCATCTTATTGTTTTGGGTTTCACATCTTGTGGTGATACTATCTTAGAGGAAGTTGCGGGGTTTTCTCCTTTATGGTTTCCCCGAGGAAAACTCTTTGTGTCTCTTGTCTCTTGTGATGTTCTTATGTTATTGCTGTGCTTGTTATTCTCTCAGTGAAAAGATCTTAACATAATGCTAGCTTAAATGTTGAAAAACTAACATTGAAAAGGTTAAACAACGAGATATCTCGAGTTGTTGATTTCTGGACGACACGAACCCTTGGAGCATTTGTGATGGAGTTCGCCATCGACGCGATTACTTCCTTTAGCGAAGCCGAGCGACAGTTTTTCAAAGCACCAAGGGGTAAGTTTTTGAATTCATTTAGTTTGAGAATTAAAATGCTATTAGCTGAAAATGGTATACTGCTCATTGAATCAGACTGCTAATATTTTTTAGTACTAACCTATGTTTGCAAGTGAAAATTCCTTCGACGAGCAAAGTGGTTTGCTGTGAAGTGGAAAAAGGTACAAGAGAGATTTTGGATCTTATTCCCTAGGTCAGCATACTGAGTACTCCCCTGTAAGTCCTACAGAGCCAGAACCCGAAGAAACCCCTTCTGTTGGCAAACCTCCAGTAACCCCGCAGCAAAGACCTTTTTTCCCTGAAAACCCGTCGCAGTGCGAAAGCCACTCTAATCCAAGTATTCCTATTGTAGGTCAGTCTACCCCAGTGAATTCCCCTCTGCCTACTTCCAGTCCCCCTCCAACCCCCCCTAGATCTACTATGGATCGCATGAACGATGATATTAAGCTCCTTATTTTCAAAGGAACTGGATCAGAGGATCCAGAATAGTTTTGGTTTCTATGTGAAGCAGTAAGGAATGCCAAGAACATTACAGACCAAGATACCAAAAGAGCGCAGCTAGTTACTTCTTTTAGAGGCCGTGCCTTGACCTGGTTCATGAAGTTTTCCAACACTCAGAACCACGTCCTGACCGATATAAAAGCAGCAATGATAAAGGAATTTAAGAAGCCGAAATCAGAATCGCAGTGTATTACGGAATTAAAGGATATTCAGCAGAAGTGAGGCGAATCAGTGTGGGACTTTGATCAGAGGTTCAAAGTTCTGTTGGACCAAGTCAGTTTCACCATAGGACCTGCACAGCACAAGGAATGGTTCATTGCAGTGCTGTTACTGCATATCAGAACTCCACTCATGCAACAGAAGGTTGCTGACCAGCAGGAGGCTCTGGAAATTGCGATGAAGCTTGAAACCACTCCTGTCGAAGATAATTCTAGTATTGCTCAAATCCAAGCGCAGTTGGTAGTGATGGCTTTGGAGCTTTGCGATATGAAGAAAGAGAAACCCAGTAGAGAGGAGGTTTGGTGTACGCAATGTCAGACAGAAGGTCACGATAGGGAACAGTGTCCTGTGGTAAGAAATTACCTAGACACTGGTGCGCCAAACCCGTTCAACCCTACTATGCTATATTGTGAAATCTGTCAGACAACTGGGAAGCATCGACCTGAGAATTTATATCTACTACAGAGGTATGTGCAAGTACCGACGAATCCCTATTGTACGTTCTGTAAGTCTGTAGGACATAATGAAGATGAGTGTCGCAGTTATGATCTCATGAGAGAGCGCACCTACGACGCCTATCGGGTACAAAATGAAAGACATAGCAATGATGGCTATGGTTACCGCGGTGGTGCATCCGGTAGAGGTTCTTTTGGGGGTCGTGGTCGTGGGGGTATGGCTGGCAGAGGACGCGGTCAGGTGGTGTATTATAACTGTAACCAAGCTGGACATCTATCTCGCGACTGTCAGAACCCCACTACGACATGTCGGTATTGCCGTGCAGTATATCATGTGATCGAGCAGTGCCCGCAGCTGATAGCTAAGATTCAGAAAAGAAACAATGCCCCTACTCAGAATCTGCAGATGATTTCTGTCGAACCAAGACCTGCCCCAGCCATTAATGTTGTTACCTGGAGTGGAGCTACAACGCACATACAGAATACGGAGAAACATCCTGACGAAGCTTGGGTTCATAAGGCCCCACAGAAAGTCCCAGCATTTGATCTCGAAAGAGAAAAAGAGACATTCATGGAAGCCAAGAGAGATTTTGTTGATCCTAGCATGGCAGTAGCACCTACGCAACCACGTCAACAGCAGTCGCAGTCGCAAGAAGCTTCGACGGACAAAGTAAGTACATTGTCTTCCTTTTTACAAAGCTGTATGAAACTCTTACGAAATCAGAATGCTCTACATGAGTTGCAGAAAGTTATTGATTCTTGCGAACTTTAGCAAAGTTCTAGTAAGACAAAACCTGTTAATAGAGTCAGAAGAACTGGTAGGGAAATGAGGCTGAATGCTCAGATCGGAGAGTATGAGATGACTGATGTGATTCTGGACTTAGGATTAGAAGTAAATGTCCTAACCAAGTAGACCTAGGAACAAATGGGACAACCTAGCCTTGATTGGTCCCCTATTCAGTTGAGATTAGCAAATCAACAGAAGATTGTGCCCCTAGGATGATTCCCTAGTGTCCCTGTAGATATTGATGGGGTCAACACTTTAGCAGATTTTGAAGTTATTGAGATCATTGATGACAGCAATCCATACCCAGCCTTGTTAGGAATTGAATGGGCAATGGAAAATGCTACAGTCATTAACCTTAAAAAGAGACAGATGACTTTCAAAGGGAAAGATTTGAGAGTCATAATACCACTGGATCCCTCACAAGGAGAAAGGTACTCAGAGCCCCTCAGAGACGAAGACTAGGATGTTCTGGATCACATATATAAAATCACAGCTAAGAAAGAATATTATGTCGATCCTCATACCGAAGGTATCAGGGATGGGCAGTGTGACAGCCCCTGCATGTCGGATTCAGATGATGAGTTAGAAAATTGGCAGAACAGACTTTATGAGCTACATGGACATACATGTGCCAGAATTACCAAATCTCTCAGATGGCTTGGTGCACAGGTAAGAGTCCTACCTATTTTTGATGACTTGTTAGACCTAGAACAATTTATTGAACAATTCTCAGAAAATATACCAGATTCATAGAAAATGGAGACTCTGGATTCAGTATTCAGAGCCACAGCATCCAGATGGTGGAATGGCCATAAGAAGAACATTCCTATTTGGGAAGCTTGTCAGAAGTTCCTTCGCTTGAGATTTATGGAGCAGCCCCAGGAGGTACGAAGCAGGTTTGATGGAAAAACTAGCCTGCAGGAACATTTGGCCCAGTGCTATGAAGTCTGGAAACATGTACCTTAGGAAGAATGGGTACATAGGTTTGTGCATACTCTGGAACCGGTAGCAAAGAATTGGTACGCAGAGGCTGAAATTCGCCAGGATACTGTAAGTTGGGATTGTCTGGTTGATAGTTTTGTGCTTACATTTTCTATTTATGAAGTTTGTCCAGCTTTAGATGCAGCTCTCAAGTTGTTTTGTCCTAAGGTATGTGATGATCAGGAAGTAGCAGCATCCCACCCTGACTGGAATGAATGCGACGCTCATGCAGTACAATGTTATGACCTCGCAATTAACGAGGGTAATGATCCGCGCACTATTGACATTCCTGAGTCAATAGGACATTGTGATGTGCATGGACCAGAAAAAAACCTAAGTATGCTCCCATTGGAGATTATTGGGGTGAAGGAATGGTAAGCAAAGCGACCCAACTTCTCCAAAAGTATCGGGACCTAGACCTGATGAAGTTCTTTGAAAGCATTTTGTCGTGGGTAGAAGCTTGAATCCATGCCGTAGATGGTGTCCAAAGGTGTCGAATGCCCTTATTAGGCCACAGTCACAGCTACTGCTTGTGTCGAAGAGGGAAAGATATGCCGGAAATGAAAAATGACCGTTTGAAGAAATCAAATTTGGCAGCACTGGTACGCTCCCTGCATTAACTTCCTTTATTAATGCGATATTGGAAAATCTACTGCCGTTTGGACAAGATCCCTATCAGATTTGGTGCCATCAATGCACAGTTATGACAGAATTAGTCGGTGGATTGTACAAAAAGACATCTAGGCCCGGGGACATCACATTACACATTTCCTTGAATATCACAATTGAACATATGTCAGCTGATCCTGAACTTCAGGACCTATTGAGAGGATTTGAACAGAGGGGTCTGCAGAGTTTTTCGCTAACCCTCCTGCCCCCGCACCCTGTGAAGAAAATCCCCCAGCACCGTCCCAACCAATGCAGACACGATCTACCAAGAAGAAGTTTAAACCAGAAGTACACTCTAAGAGGAATGAAGACCAACACAAGCATTCAGGGCAAACATCGGTGGATCCTGAGATGAATCCATCGAGTTCTACAGTGGCCCCACCTGCAGAAGATGAGAACATTGCACCGAAGCATCCACCGTATATTCCACCTATTTGCCCAGGATTTTAGCTACCATGGCGAACAAATAAATTCACAGTACGCACCCCTTCGTTGCCACAGGGTGTGCAGTTGGTCGGGACCATGATAGGGAAAATAGACCGGCTCAAGTATGCTGACCATGACACGAATGATCGTGGGAAGTTTCCACAGTTCGCACCAGGACGATACTTGCATTATGTCAAATATCCAGAGGCTAACATGACATTGCTCGAAGTAAAATAGTGGGCTGCTGTTTTGGATCGCGGGTCTTCTAAAAATACTCAATGTTCCCCATTTTGGTCGCAGCACACAGGTGACCATAGTGGTCAAGCAGCTACTGGCATTAGTACATGACAGCCACCTGTGGATAGGAGACAAGAAAATCCCAATTAATGGCAAGCTCATCCATAGTATCATAGCCTTACTAATAGCGGGGCCTGAATCGAGGACCGAATTTCCCTCAAAGCATGAAGATACCAAGCTTGCACAAAGCATGAAGGAACACTTTGGCCTGACGAAGGGAAAACGAGGGTACCACACTTCCGTGATTCAACACCATGAGGTTCACTTCGCAATTGAGCTTTTAGCATGTAAGATTATGTGAAAGTGCTGACCTTATGAAGTACCTGCTCTGGTTATCATAATTGTTGTGAACTGTGCCAAAGGCTACATTTATAACTGGGCAGCGTATATCGCGAAGGAATTCCTTGAAGACGCTCGCCACGCGTAGGAGAAAGGTAGGCCCTTTCACTATTCATGGTTAATAATCCTTATCTCCTTGGTAGGGTGGCAAGAACCTACTGAGGTGCAGTTTACTGATATACCTCCGGACCTACCTAGTGCAGTACGGTACGCCTCTCTATGGGTTTCCCAGGATGAAACCCTAAAGCAGATGAAAAACTATGTATTTGCCTTTTATATGATGGGTATCTCGTATGAGATCACAAAAACCCCTCGGCTCAGTAATGAGTTATTCTCTCAATACGACGGCGCAGCCCATTTCAGCGCCGACATGCATCATATTATCATTCAGGCCCGCGCGGATCCAAAGCATCAATGGTTTAAGTTACCGTATGTAGTGACCAAAGATGACATCCTCGTGGTAGGTCAACAATGTCTAGTTGAATGGTTGAAGGACGTAGGGACAATACCCACCATTCCAGTTCCCTCAGTTACCAATGTAGGCACAGGCCCTAGTCCCACACAGCAGCAGGAACCCCCCGAGGACAGTGAAGAACAAACTGAGTCGCAACAAAGTGCGAGCGATCAGGGTGGAGATGATGGAAATGAAGAAGAAGAGGAAGCATCAGTTAAAACTTTTTCAGACCCTAATCGACAGGATAAGCACAAGACACCAGAGCCAGAGGAAGTGAACAAACCCCAGCCCCGAAAGAAAATGAAGGCGTCGAAGGACAAGAATATTGATGAGGAACCCAGCCTGACAAGTGAGGAGCTTGATCAGGCTCTATCGAAGTCCACAGAATTTCTCACCATGAAATGGTCAAAATTCGCAGTTACACATCTGAATGCCATCACTGGTGTAGCGAAGCACATTTTGGAGTTGAAGGACTTAGCAGAAAAATCACTGACTGGCGCTACAACAAGCAGCGCCGCAGTCAGCGCACAGCTAGACCTAAGGCAATGGCTGGCCCGAGATAACAAAGGCCAAGTGTCAAGCGGAGCTATCATATTAACGGATGCAGCATCTCAGTCAAAGATGAGTATGAAGGTTGGAATCGATTACACCAAGATGTCCATGATAGAGCTACATCTCTGTCAATTAGTGATTATGAAGGAAATCCAGGCATGCGACTAGTATTCGCAAATGTAGTTGGAACATGCCATAAGTCAGCAGCAGGGTTTCGCAGCGCAGCTGGAGGCGGCGGAGCACAGAAAGAGGGATGAAGAACATAAGAGGATTACATTGGTATGAATTCTGGATGAGGCATGTCGAATTCTTCCTGACTTCGACGTACAGTTGGAAGAGGAGCCCGAACAAAGATTAGTTAGGCTGAAAGACTACGCACAACAGTATCGCAGTGAAATTGAGAAGCTCAAAGCAGAACATGAGGCCCAGATTTTGGAGCTTCAACTCCACATCACCCCGGAGAGCCCACCAGAGGTCAAGGAGGAACGCCAAGCAGAAATTCAGGCCTCAGCAGCAAAACTCGCGGATATTGTGAACAACGCAGCAAAGCTGCTAGACGACAGTGTTGAAGCCTGGACCACCCTACAGGAACATCCAGAAGTCAGACATCTGCAAGAAACCATCGGGGAGCGGCAGACAGAGTTGGATGTAGTAAAAATGGAAATTAAGACTATGCCTCCTATGGAGAAAATGCTTAAGGTAAAGCGAAGAAACGAACTCCAGCAGGAAATTGAGTCGTGCAGGGAAAAAGCAACAGAAGTGGAAAATTCTATGCAGCCACTTATCAGCGAAGCTTTCAAGTTGAGTACTACTGTGGACACCCAACTCAAGGTTCTAAGAGAATATGATGCATTTACGCAGGAAAAGGCCAGCGAAGCATCAGCCACAGTATTACAGGAGTTGGTCGAAAAGGAGCAAGTAGCCGACAAAATCATGCGAGGCCTCAACAAGCAGTATGCTATCTTCGCTGACAGAATTCGCCTACCAGAGGAGCAGTAGAGTGTCCCAGGACGGGACACTGGTGATTCTTAGGGGCCTGTTGGGGCTCCAAAATTAACAGCCCTTGAGTGTGGTAACTCCGCGGTGCTTATAAACGGAGTTACGACTCAAAATAGTCTTAGGGGTGTCGGGGTTAAGTCAAATCTCCTGTTTTGTAATAAACCCATGGTTTAAGTCCAAGGTTTTGGGTTCGGGGTGCCCATGGTTTAAATCCATGGTTTTCTAACAAGTGCAATGTATAAATAAGCACTCTTGTAAAGAAGTCAGGTTAGGTTTTTTTGGATGTAAGAGGAATTAAGGCGAAGCTAAGGCTATTTTGTAAGAAAAGGTTAAAGTCCTAGCTGTGTGCGTGGACGACCTCTGCAGCTGTGTGCACAGAGGGTTTGTGGTTGGTTGAGAAGATCTACAGCTGTGTGCGCAGCTTTAGGAACTTGAAAGGATCTGTAGCTGTGTGTGCAGATCAGAACTGTGATTTTGCAGAGAGTTGAATAAACGCAGTTCTGTGGATGTAGCCCCCACACCGGGGGTGAACCACGTTATATCTGGTGTTATTTCTATTATGTTTCTGCATGCATTAATAAATATATATATGATAAGTAAGATCACTGCCCACATACTAACTTCACTTTGAATTCTCAGTAAAGGGTTAAGCAAGTCACTGCCTGTTTATCTAGCTGCGAAGTTAATTACGTGAATATTGAGGCTTTGTGTTATATGATTGTAAGTTATCAAAGGTTAAGGTACAGTAATATCCCTCTTCTGCTTGCAAAAACCTGATTCTGCAGCATCCCATAGCTATTTCGGGTGAGACTGCAGCCTGCTCGCAGGTTGTTTCCGAAAGGGCCAACACTGTGGGTCTTTTGTTGGTGTGAAGTAAATGGTATAAAACCCAGGTCTGCCCTATAGCCCAATAGACATTTATGTATTCCCAAAATTTCAATGGTGAGAGAACCTACCACTGACGACTATAAGTCTTAAGGCACTCAAATGACTCTAGACTCCTATCCCAGAATAAATAATTTGAAGTCGATGGGATGGAATCTGCTGGAAGGAGGGCATTAAGGCATCCCCCATCAACCAACAAGAGGTACTAAGCAACGTTGTATAATGTGGAAGGACTCAATCAAGATGTGCACGAATGAGTAATAGTACTGGGAATGACCGACATGCAAAGTCAAAATAACTAAGGAATGGCCGAATTAGGTTTCAGCTTCCTTTGAACAAGAGCATAAAGGAAAATGGTGACTAAATGGAGGCAGCATAGACTCGATATACAGAACTGGGATATCTCTGTGACACAGGAGGCATCCAAAGAGGCTCCATAGGGACTAGAAGCTTAACTAGTCGGTGGAGGTAAACTCAAAGAAATGAGTACAACTCCTAAAGTCAAACTATTAACCCAACCAACAGATGTGATATACAGTGCTCTGTTTGAAGGCGACACAACTCGACTGCTGCCAAAGATAACATCTTTTCCTATTTGGCTTTTTGGTTTTTTGATTTTTTTAAGACTTTTTCAGATATTTTGAAAATCTTGAAAAAGAATAAAAGTTCTTTATAGTTACAAGTTTAGGAAGAGACGAGTGTCAAGGATCAAACAAACTAGTTCCAAGCAACGAAACATACATATGCTCAATGGAAGGAAACATGTGCAGGATAATGACACTCGTGGGAAAGTCCCCTCCCGGTAAAAAAATGAGGAATCAAGCTGCAAAAGATATATAAAAATGGTTTGCTTGGCTAGACATGAGACAAGTTCGAGTTATATGTTTGATAATCAAAGTCAGGGAAGCCGAAATAAGGCTGAATAAGGCAAGGAAAACTCATGATAATGCAATTACGACTTGACATATACAAGGGAGTCCGGAGGAAATGGCCAGCATAAAGTTCAAGAGGAGTATGAAGCTCTTGCTTAAAGTCATGGTGGTACTATACAAAGGACTCCCAAACCCTAAAGGAGAAATGTTGGCATAGGCACCAAATGCAAACCATGTTCTAACTAGGGTACCCATGTATGGTAAAGCTCTACTGTTCACAACATGTCACTTCTAAAAGTAGCAAGAATGTTTTGTGATAAGATGGAATGGGTTCATACCTAAGGTTAAAATGAAACAGTAATAAGGTTATGAAAAATGTAAATGGATGTGAAACCTAACCTATATGCAGGTTTAGACATAATACTTGCAATAAGCACGAACGGGTCAAAGCCACGGTCAAAACCACACTCAAAATGGATTCCTACAACATCCAATTAGTTCAAACGACCAAAAAAGGTCAGAAACGGTAAAAAACTATAGAAAGTGGGTAAGAATTTCAAAAATGTTCTATAAATAGTAAAAAATTTAAAAATTTTCATACCATTTGAAATTTTTACCTAGCATAGTGCATTTGAGCTCAGAACTTCAGAAGCAAATTTCGGGAGCATCATCCAACGAAATCCCTCCCTGTTGGATCCAAGTAGATTCTCATGCTCCTCCCTTTCATTTTGATGCATTTTTTTTCAAATTTCATGGGATATTTAATTTTTTCAGCCATCCAAACTTATGTGTTTCGGCCCATGTGGAAATCGGGCCTTTTTCTGCGTATAGGGCTGACCATATGTGGAAAATGCACCGAAATCCACGTACATATGCGGCTGTTTTGAAAATAGTTGCATACATGGCTGTGAACAAGGTTTTAAAGGGTAAAGCTTGATAAAAAAACTTGGTTTTTGTGTAGGATGGTGCTAGAGTGAAGAGAAAGAGAGCATGGTGATGTTAAGGAAGCTGTGCAAGGTGATCTCATGGCTCAACAAGCGTTATAGGCATGTGGATTGTACAATTTTTGGTGTCTTGGAAGCCTGAGGGCCAAACCAAGACTACTCCATCTACTGGTAGACTATTGGGATCAAGAGTCTGAAACATTTTAGATAGATGGGATGTCACTCAGCATTGAGGTTGAGGACATATATTTCATCATAGGTTTGTCCCAACAAGGGGAGACGGTGAACGTCCGCTCTCGTGGGCCAGGTGTCGGGCTGACCATAGATGAGTACATAGCTGTGTACTGCTTTTCGAAGATGAAAAAGGTTGGTAGTCAAATCCCGATAAACTCTATTCAGATTCTGGGGCTGAAGGCCATACTTTTGGCATTAGGCAGGATTGCAGGGTTGGCTTCACTCCACTAGGCCTCACGACCAATGATGTTCTATGCGGTAGAGTGCATGCAACCTATAATGTATGACTGGAGTACTATGCTACTGAGAAACATGAAATAACAACTCAGTGACTGCAAGATGGGTAGGGTGCGAAAATTTGGGTTCGATAGTATACTGAGCACGTTTTTCTTTGAGCGGGTGCTAGGGATAAGCCCTAGGGTATACATTGCTCCACATGGATTTTAGGATCCAGCCCAGTGACATTGGGCAAATTTCATGCGTAGACTGGGTGGAGGTAGGGTGGCTAACCCCTACCTAGCAGATTTCTTTCCATGGTGGTGGAGACAGATTGTTGCCATAGACAACTACCCCTATGCAGGGATAGAATTCCGTGGAGACCCAAATATAACCCTACTACTAGGAGCAGCTTATAGTGACATAGGTAAAGAATCCCAAACCCACTTTTTAAGTTTTGAATTATTTAATTTTTTGTTTTTTTTGATATATTGACTCAAAAGACATGTTTTTGGTGTGACGACACATAGTGATAATCTATCATGTATATGCAAATGTAGGACCATGACTGCCAAGTGGATTCCCTCGTCATCGATGAAGGGGAACAGGAGATGATATTATGGGTGCGGATGTGGAGCAGACACTCCAAAGCATTCACATGAACTTTGTTCATTTGACACATAGGGTACCCATGGCACAAGTCGAGGACCTTCTTGAGGCCATGTAACGCCAGGTGGTTGGTGTACCACAAGCATGGGTTTGAATATTTCGATGCCTAGCTAGATCCTTAGTGTGTTATCATGATCAGAAGCCCCCTCCACTTCAAGCTTAGAGACCTGAGTGTATTCATTTTTGTATGACCGTGTCTTATGTCTTGGTGGCTCAGAAGCCCCAATTTTGTATATGACACTTATGTATTATGATGTCACTTTTTGGATGTTAATGAAAAAAGTTTTATGATGATCGATTTTATTTATATTTACATGTGTGTAAAATGTGTGTTTGTGATATGCTTATGGTCTATGAAACAAATGCCAATCTAACACATAGTTAGCATATGAGTCAGCAACATGATTAAAATTCTTGGAACATGGATGTATGTTATATTCTCAAATTTCTATTCTAGCAATCTAACACGTAATAATATTCATGATAATGTCAGATCCTTAATACGATAAAAGCCATTAAGCTGTGAAACCACTAACTACGAATCAAGACGTACCTGAAGAGAATGCACACCATGCAAAATGGCATCATGCAATAAATCAATGATGACACTATATTCAACAACATTGTTTGAAGAGGGTCGTAAACATATGCCTCCTGAAGACAATACTTGACTCGTAGGAGTATAGATCACCCAAGCAGCCAAAGTTGAGTTTTGAGTGTGGCGGCTAGCACCATCTATGAATCCTATGTAAACGGAAGACTCCATTGACAACTACCATAAGAAATGAAATCTAATCAACAAACCCGATCACCATAAGAAAACCTAACTATGCAATGCAAAACTGTACAATAATATACAAAAATTATCCCTGGCTGAAGATCATGCATAATATTTTTTGAGATAGAGCCTATTTCTGGGCTCTGCCAAGGCTGTCCCTTCATAATCAACCAGCTCATAGGTGCCATTATCTAAGACTCATGTAACTATGTAAGGACCATGCCACATGGGATTAAATTTCCCTGCCCCTAAGGGTTCTTTCGCTTGATCCCACAAAAGGACCAAATCACCTTCACTAAACTTCCTTAGATGGAAAAACTTATCATATTGGACCTTGATGCGATGCTTGTTAACCTCTAGAGCCACTAAGGCATCTCAGCACTGCTCATCAAGCTTCTCTAAGTGGACCAAATGCTCTTCCAATGTGTAAGTGTTAGGTAAAAGCTCCACAACTAGCTTCAGAGAAGGGATTTCACATTCAACTGGTAAAACTGACTCCACCCCATGCACAAGTTGATAGGGAGAAAAAATGGTGGTAGTCTTAACTGCAGTTCTATAGGCCCACAAAGAATGATAGAACATGATATGCCAATTAGTCTTGCTTTGTGCAATGGTTTAATGGAGAATAGACTTAAGTGATTTGTTCACTACTTCAACATGTCCATTCACCTGAGGGTAATAAGAATAGGAGTGATCTTGCTTATATCCTAACTTGGAATCCAACTCTTCCATCATTTTATTCAGAAAATTCTTGCCATGGTCAGTGACAAGCTCTTTTGGAATGTCGAACTGGGTAATAATCTGGTTGAAAATGAAATGTGCGACTATCTCACCGTCGAATTTAACTGTGGGCATAACCTCTACCCATTTTGTGAAGTAATCGATAGCCACAATAATATCATGATGCCCCATAGATGAAGCTAGGTTGCAATCCATAAAATCAAGCCCCCACTTGGTGAAGGGACCATCGATGACAATAGGAAGTAATGGGGATGGACACGAGCGCATATTATGTGCAAAACCCTAGAAAGGGTGGAACTTCTTGACCGTATTAACGCAATATTTGAATATGGACAACTAAAAATAGCCCGCTCTCAATATTGTTTGGGATATAGAAATCCCAAACAAATGACCACCACACGCCCCTCTGTGGCAATCATTCAGTACAATCTCAGCCTCATCATGGGTTAAACAATGATGCAAAATGGAATCTATCCCATGGTAGTACAAAGTGTTATCCACTATAAGGTAGTTCTTAGCTACATGATGTAATCGTCGTCGCTCATCCCGTGAGAGGTGAGTAGGGACCTTCGATCTTTGCAAATATACGATGATATCCCTGCACCAAGGGTCCATAGTTGAGATGAGTAAAATATGCTCATCGGCAAAAGAATCCTCATAAACCTCCTCCTCCAAACTTTGAAAATCGGATATAATCTCCGCAAAGATTAACGATTTCTTTAATTTCGCCGAAACGAATTCGAGATCAAATTCTTGCAAAATGACAATCCATTTATTGTATTTTCCCCCAATCATCCTTCTAGTGAGGACGAACTGAAATGGATTGATATGAACTACGACAAAGTTTTAGCAAAGGAGAATGTAATGTCTCAAACACTGAACCACATGAAGGGTATCCAAGGCTAGCTTCTCCACATGAACGGCAGCCAATGATAGCTTCTCCACATGGGAATAGCGAAGTTCCGAATTTATAAGGTTTCAGCTCAAATAATATATGACATGCTCTTGGAGCTCCTCGTCCTCCTGAACCAAAAACATACCAACCGTCTCCATATACGTGACCACATAAATCAAGAAATTACGGCTATAGTCTGGTGGACTAATCACAGGGGTCGTTGCTAAGGCTTTCTTAAGAGCATCGAAAGAATCCTAGGCTCACTCATCCCAGTAAAAAAGGGTGTCCTTCAAAAAAGACGCATAAATCCTTTAGTCAAGTTGGCAAAATTAACCACGAATCTTCGTAAGAAGTTTTTCATGCCTTGTAAACATTGAAGGTGTCTAATATTATGAGGGGGAGTGTTGAGGCCTGGAAATTCATAGGCAGAAACAGCAAGGGATTCTCCCCAGTCAACGTTCCCAACTAGCCCGTGACTGTTTGGTGTAGGGAATCCGTCCGGTTTGCGGTCCGGCAACCGTAGGTCAAGTAAAAAAAACGAAGGTTTTACCGGTTGCAGCCTGGTCCACCGTGTATTTTTGTATTTTTTGAATTAATGTATGAGATGCAAGTGCCTACTTAACAATGCAGGGTGATAAGGATGCAAGGAGCAATCACAATGTGATGCCCGGGTTCTTAGCTCTTGTCTTAGCACTCACAAGCATCTAAATCACATATGCAAAAATGAAATAAATTATCTATCTATCTATCTATCTATCTATCCCCGGGGAGCCAAAATGTAATTTATTTATGAGTAATGTGTATTGTACATGCAATATAAAGAGAAACTACAGTTAGCTGATATTTCTTTCCACAATGCATGAACGATTAAAGATATTTAGACAATCAGATAGCCAATTGTTTTATGAACAGCATACATTACTCATGGTGGCAATTTCAAAGAATAAGCCAGAGATCATTTAAACAAGAACATAGGTTCTAAGAGTTAGAACGATCTCACAGTTAATGGACAAAAAGATGGAAAAACAAAATAGTTCATCTTTCTGCCATCCACAGCATAACATTTGAAAGTCCCACCAATCTTTCTCCAACATGCAAACAATATTTCTTTATTGCAAAGAGAAATAGTTCTTCTTACAATATCGCTTTTCATGTCTAACTAGGGGAAAAATCCCCTTTTCCCTCTAAGTCTTCTATATTTATTACAAAGGGTGAGACTGTTGGGATGCCCAAAGTAACCTTTGGGCTTCCCAACTCTTTGTCTCCCAACGTTTCACTTTTTACAAAAATGTTACAAATTACAAAAATGACCAATCCTTCACGAGGAGGGTCCCACTTGGGTGTCTAGAAACTTCTTCCACGCAAAAGATTTGGAGGCGATGCCTTCAAAGGCACAAGGTTCCAACAACTGGATGTTTATCTCAAACTTCGCTGCCTGATTCTTTATGGCTTCAATCCTTGCTGCACTTAAACAAAGTTGATCCTCCAATAACTGAACACTAATAGCAGAGTGATCTACTTCACTTCTTAATATCTGATCATCTAGGGCATTTATATGCTATATTGTTGCCTCCTCCTCTTGATATCATTTTTGCAACATCTCCACGAAGGAGTCATTGTCCAGGAAAGCATCAAGCCTCTGCTCGGCCTCTATCTGGCACCGGTTGTAGGTGATAAGGAGCCTTCTGAAAAATTCTGAGCATGCTCCCTTCGTCTTCTTTACGGTCTTCTTGAAATCCTCATTGGTATTTATAGCAAATTCTAGCAAGTCATAATCCCACCTGAGGGCCTGTTGATCCTTTGATGGTAGTTCTACTAGAGTTTCTTCATTGTTTTCCAGCCTTGCCATTCTTGCAGTTAAGACTTCAACAATGTCTTGAGATCTATCCACAAAGTAAGAGGAAGTCTCCATGATTTCCTCTAGTCGGCCATCTATCTGCAACACTTTACATCTCTCCTCTTCAATAACATTCTATAGCTGCAGCATCTTGGCCTTTTGTGCCAGAACGTGCTCTTTGAACGGTCGGAGGTCAACCTGCTGCTTCCTTGCTTCCTCCAGAGCAGTTGTTAGAGATGAAATCTGCTCTTGATGTTTCTTTTCCTGCTCTTGGGTGTGCATCTCACCGGCCTCCAAGATGATATTTTGCTGCTCTTCTAGCTCTTCTACTTTTTTCAGCAACTGCTGCTTTTCCATCTTTAGCCCTTGATATTCTTTTTGCACTTTCTCCAGGAATTCCTGTGTGGTTTCCCTGGCTTGTCTCTCAGCTTGGAGGAGCTACGGTTCATTCTTTGAAGACTTAATCTCTTCTTTCATGTCTTCATATTTCCTTTTCAGTCTATTGCTTTCCTCTCTCTCTTTCCTCAATGTATCTTTCAACTGAGCAGAGGACTTCTTGGACTGCTCCAAGTCAGTCATTACCTTGTCCATATTATCTTCTGAGGCGTGTATCAGGGCATTTCCAGCTCTCAGGGTGAATCTTGGGTCCTGGTCTGTCCCAAATAAAACAGGTGTATCTGTTATCATTTTACCTAGCAGACCTCCTGTTTAAATATTCCTTTCTGTTCTCTTCACTATCCTCTTTGTTGCCCTATCATAGAAGACAGTATTGAAATCAGGGATTTCTTCACCCACCTTCTCTACAAAGGGGACCAACTTGAGTGTGGGGACCATGGGTGTGCTGGCTGCAGGTACTTGTGGGTCCTGCACTTCAGGGTTGTCAATGTTCTGGGTCTGGCCACCAGCTGTGTCAGAGGCTGACTGCTCTGTCTCTATTTGTGTCAGCTTGAGCCTTTCTGCTTCTTGATTTTATAGCTCCTCATCGAGCTTCTTTTTCTTTTATGCTTCTTCTTTCCTTGCATCTTCCTCTGCCTTCATAGCTGCCTCTTGTGTAGCTTTTCTTTTTTCCTCTTCTTCTTTATGCAGCCATCCTGTAGCTTCTTGTGCTAGCCTTTGGGCTTCCTCATTTATTCTCTTGGCTTCTTCATCGGTTTTTTCTTGTTAGTCTCCCTTCCCACCTTTGGTTCTTATCTTCTTCTTGAACCTTCTCCTTAAGGCCTTCAGATTCAAAGCACTGCAAAAGATGGATTCTTCCCTATCCTAGTGGTGGGTGTACTCAAAATGTACATTGTTTTCAATTGCAATGATCGGCTACTTTTCCACGGGAATCATTTCTCTAGAAGGGCATCTCGCCGAAATGAAACCTTTCCAGCTCTTCTACAAATTCATCCGCTTTCTTCACCCTGGTGAATCTGTAGCTTCCTAAGTTGAAGGGAAAAGGAAAATAGGCAGCCTTCTTATGCTCAAACAAGAAGCTCCCTAAGCCATCCAAGAAGATTGCCTAACTACCTCCTTGTGGATGATGTAATCAATTGTGTATTTGGGCAGCAGGGAAGGTGCTCTCGAACCTCCGAACATCCTGAAGTAAAGGCCATCTTCAGTCAGGTAGTAGTCTGCATATTCTTCAATGACTTGCAGTGATTCCTCTGACATGCAATCGCACTCCTTCAGAAAAATGAGTGTATATAATGGTATAATAAAGTGTTGACATACTTCTCGATAATGGTTGTGATACTAGTGTGCCCACAGTGGTTTATAGGCAGCATAGACGGACATTCTTTCCCTATCCTAGATGCACCTGAGGTTGGGGAAAGGCTGATTGCACAATATATAATCGATCAGTATGGAGCTCATATAGAATTCAGACCTTTTTTGGGATTCTCCACCCAAGGCTGAGGCCAAGCAGGCAGAGAGACTGTTTGATGCAAGGTTGGCCCAGTTGAAAATTGTCCCCTGGGTTGCAACATAAAAAATGATGGGTATCCATTCCAGTTTGAAGAATCTACCATGAGCTCTTCCAAACAGCCGGTTAAGCATTAAAGCTATGAACATGTATGGGGCCCTTAAGCTTACTGTATCGTATTCTCTGGTATCCCTAGTTCTGAAATGCTTTCCTGATAGCAGGATTCTCTTAAGGGTTTCTACAAGGTCCATTCTGATGTTGTTCAACCAGTCATCAGACACAAATACCTAGGCTTCTGGCAGATGGTAGGCCAGGGCTACATATCTGGGGCTATAAGCAGCATAGCCCTGTTTGTCTACGTTTTCTAGGATCATTGTGGTTACATCTGCCCGGGGTAGAATCCAACTGATTACTTCAGAGCATGGGAATAGCTCTAGTCTAGTGGCAATCTTCATGAGTGAAGATCTTTCGATATTGTCATATATGCTCTCTTCTTCCAGGCCCATATCCGACACCTCTCGGTGTGTAATTAGCCTGTAAATCTCTCCCCATTGGTACTCAGGCTCCACACCACATATACATTTGGTGTCTTCATATATGTATTATATCTTGGTAACGAATTCCACTTCAGGCTCCTCTTCGACCACAGGGGCCTTCTTCTTTTGCCTCTCTGACATTGTGAACTTTTCCCTGCCATAAAATTGTAACATTAAGCCATTTTTGGCTGAGTGACAAACTTGGAGACCATACTGTGCAGTGTGTCATTTCTTCTATGTTTAACATGATGAAATCATCTAATTGAGATAAATACATGAAAAACTACCACTGCTGTATGATATCAAACAATTATATCAACAACATTCGAGATGGAAATAAATCTACATTAATATGCAACAAATTTCGATTCTCTATGGGTGCCATAGTCGTCGTGCTGTGCGGGAAGGACAAGGGGAAAAACTACTCAAACTGGGGTGTTAATAAGAAATATCCACACAATCTATGGCCAACAAACTACATGTAGGGATACATCTTCTTCCACTGGCTAGGGGTTCGACACAGAGCTCGAATGGGTTGCGCGGAACCGTGAAGGTGAAAATGGATGGGGTTTAAAGGATGCGGGTAGCAAAAAACTAGATAAACAGCCCAAGCCCCATAGGGAGAGGCCACAGAAACCTAATCCTACCCAAGAATCATCACACAGGGTGGATTGGTGCAGACAGCGTAATGACTGTCTGCACCAAACCCCCTCATTCTCTATGCGTCAGGTTGCATAATGAAAGGTCGTGGAGGGAAAACTACTTGGGTTCAAAACGCCCGCACTAACAGTCATGATATGATCCCCCCCTCACTATATATGCATGTAGCTAACGGGGTGAGAAAAAATGAAATGACTGCAATCAAAACCTAACCGAGCGGAAACCTTATCAAACGCTCAAATGGAATAGGGTAATGCAATAGAAACCTACCTGGCACTGCTGTGTAATTGATGGGAAGAAACGCGGTCGAGATCCCACAGTTGTGCCACCTAGACGCGGTGTCACGTCCCCGTCCCTCAACCGACGAAGAGGACGTGACGAATATCAACACAGACTGGGCAAACCGCCCCATGAACATTGACAGAAATCAAATGCTGAAATTAAAACTAACAAGCATACACAGATGCATAATTCTTTATTCATACAGCGGAAGCAAACATACATAAGCATTCTAGCATTCAACGGAATTCATTTAACATCAATACAAATTATAGAGATGAAGTAAACAGCAGTACTTATATTTTGATGAAGAATTCACCCGCAACCAGCTACGTCGCTGCAACGTTCCACCCAACCATAGGCCAGCGTGCTCATCAGTCTCTCAGCAACGCTGCCACCCCTGAGATGGGCATGATTCCTTCGGAATAAGGGTCAATTGTAGGCTTATACATAGCCAAGGGGACACAAAACGACAAACCAGGCACAGCTAGGTTTAACAGGCCTTCACAGATTGGCCAAGCCAGCACATCCCAAGGGGACAACCACTGCATACCAGCAGCAAAAATAATCCCTTCACAACCATGTGAAGAAGTAAACAACTGGGAATGATCCCCAAATGAAAGGTGAGACACAGCTCCAGCCTACATGGCAACTCTGAGTAGGTTTTGGCCCTAACGTGGCCAAAACAACTTAGCTGCAACCCAAACCAGGGTACCTCAGCACCCACAAACACCGAATAAAGGATAACAACAATCCACAGTCCCAAAATAAGGAAATTCAGCCAACAGCACACACAATTCCTCCAAGTGACAAATGGCAACTCACACAGTCCCAACAAAGGAGAAGAACAACTCCCAGCATGGACAGACAACGGAAATTCCACCAACGGATTAACAATCCATAGTGGTCCAAAACAAAATTGGAACCCACAGCCGACAAAACACATGGGGGAGACAACAGCCCCAAACACAAATAGCGAGCACGGCTCACAGCATGGGAAAAGCGACCCAAATAGTCTGTGCGTGAGTGCAACTTGCACCGAACCGCATCACACAGAGGAAACAAATGCACGGCTGCAATTTAGCAAGGGAACTTACACATAGTCCCTGAGTGTGAAAATGGCTCTTGCCCCCGAAAATCCTGAGTGACAGCCACGATTTCATCCTCTCTCAGCGTGAGGAAATCCACACAAAAATTCCTGTGCATGAGGAAGGACAGACCACGACCTCTGCACGCGAGCAGGAAAAACAGACCACGCTAAAGATGGTGGTGGAGGTGAAGACCAGACGCGTGAGGAGATGAGCTAACCTCCGCGCGAGAGTGAACAGGCCAGGGAAGAGTGCGTGAGGGAGAATAATGGCAAACGTGGGTGGAGTGGGCAGGTGGGTAAGGCTGACAGCCTACCACAACCACCACCACTTCAGCAATAACTGCCCCAACCACCAGCTGAAGCATTAAAGAGGTTGACAAGGTTGGATGAGGCAAAAGGTGACAAACAACAAAGGTGGTGAAACATGGGTTTTTCCCCCATAACCAAGGTTTGATATCCCCCACCCGTTATCCTTTGGAACCATGCCCTTTTCATTCAACGTTGCACTGCCGTAGCTGGTTGTGGTTTTAGTTTTATTTGATGTGCGTGTTTACATGATGCCACATTAAAATGTGCCAGATAGCACGACATACCATCGGCAATTATCCCCATTGCCAAAACATACACAACCAAATCGATGGTGGGGATTTTGCCTTGAGCTCCTCACCACGATTAATTACAATATATACATCATGCAAGCGGGGTCAAAACCGGGGATATTACACGCGGGTACACCGACTGCGGGGTCTGAATGAGCTTGAGAGCACGACAACGCACGAGAACGATAGCGAGCAACAGTCCAAAATCGAATAATAGAAAATTAAATAATCCAAACAACCCCAACTCCATATATATATATAGTCAACACGCGCAGCAGAGAAAAGTATCAGCTGGCGGAACATTATGGATCGGGGAGCGAAAGCGTCATACCTTTCGCAACGTCGAAAGGCCAAACCACTAAACCATCGGTGCAACATACGTAGCGGAACCTCGGTAGACTATTCGTCGGGACCAAAGTGGAGATGAGAGCCGCAACGGCGGAGCCATGAAGGATAAATCAATCCGCAACGCCGGATGACCAAACCATTAGTCTATCTACGAGGACAGCTAAGAGATAATAAACAACGCGTGTCAGAACTTTAGAGCATTGGAGCGGAAGCGGGACGGGAGCTGCAACAACGGAACCATGAAGGATAAATCAATCCAGAACGTGAATAAAGTCTTTATTGGAGGGGAAACCACTAACTGAATGGAAGGGTAATGTTTTTGTAGCCACAACGGTGGAAGAGAAAAAGATAAAACTGCCCGCAACATCCGGGTCACAAAAGGGCGTGGGATTCCGCAACGGTGGGTTTCAAATGACATAGATGACTGGAAAAGATAAATCCTTCCACAGCTGCAATGGCGGAAACCCAAGACTTACGGGCTCGACAAAAATAATAAAGCGGGAGCAAAACCAAACAGTAATTGGGAGAGATTGCAATTTTCCGTCCGCAACGGCGAAGGAAATAATCATAAAAGTTTCGATGCAAAACCAAAAAGCAGCCGATGATAAAACCAACGTATCGGATAAAATTAACGAAGCCAAAACTGATTATCCGTCCGCAACGGCGGGGGGAAAAGGCAAATACATTTCCGATTCAGTCATGCTGAAAACGCATTTAAAAGCAACGATGACGTTTGATCAAACATTGGATTTTTCAGGCGTTAGAAGAAAAATTTAAAACAAGTGGTGGATCATTCCAAGCACTAGAAGATCCTTTTGAAAAATCATGAGATCAAATCAAAGAAGAAAATCAAACTAATCCAAAGCAAAGGAGGGTCCCGAATTTTTTTTTGGAATTTTGGGAAATTGTTGCAGCTGCAATAGGGAGACAATTGGAGTATTGGCTCAACCTTTAAGGGATCGACTCTTATATGCTCCTTGGATACGATGAATCCTAGTAAATGACCAACAATCATGCAAAATATGCACTTATGAGGATTTAAGTGAACTTGATAATGACAACATCTTTCGAACACTAATCTCAAATGATAAGGATGACGCACTCTCAAACAAGAGTGAGCAGTGAGATCATACAAATATACTTTGATAATCATTTTAAGATCGTGAAATATTAAGGTCGTAGCCCACTGAAATGTGGCTCTGGCATTTTTAAGGCCGAAGGGAATCTTCCATTATGAAAACGTACCCCAAGGACAAATAAATGCAGTCTTTTGTTGATCCTCATGCTTAATCTGAATCTGATTATATCTGGAAAAACTATCCATAAAGGAAAATACTTTACTTCCCACACACTCATCCAATATCTGATCAATAAATGGTGTGGGGAAATTATCCTTAGGACAGGCACAATTTAAGTCACGGAAATCAGTGCATATATGGATCACTTCCTACTTCTTATCCACTGGAACAGGATTTGAAACCCACTCCATCAAGGGAACATGATAGATAAAACCCGCTTTCAGTATTTTCTCTATCTTAGCTTTAATGGCAGGTGATTTTATAGGATTCACTATGCGCAAATGTTGTCAAACCACTTTTGCATTCGGATACATTTTGATCTCATGTTTAACAATACGAGGGTCTATACCCGGCATCTCTTCATATGACCAAGCGAAATTGTTGCGAAACTCTTTCAACAGCTCGGTATACTCCTTGATCTCATCGGGAGAACAACCCACCCCAATGTAGACATTCTCAATCTTTCCAGGATCACGAGAAATAATGATAGGAATTGTTGGTGATAAATTAGTCATGTTTCCATCAGCCATCTGACCAGGAGAGCTTAATGGAACCATGGGGCTACCAATATTCTCGCTAAGAATCTCCCTAAAGTTATCACACTCCATACGATCGAGCTTAGGAATAAAATATGATTGATAATACAACTATTCCCAAGGTTGCTCAATCCCTGACATGACCTCAAGAATAGCTTCATTCAATGAAAAACATCATCAAGGAAATCATGTGAGTGAGATGACTCTACTACCCATGCAGGAAACACATATGGGTCCTCCTCCTCCGTTCATGAAGAGGAAGGACTAGGCTTTGCAACTTGATCAAGATTTTCTTGATACACTACCATTTTTGTAGGAAACGACACGTCTGTCTCAACAGGCATAATCGAAGTACTCGTTGAAGGAAGTATCCAGGGATCTTTCATATGGGTAGTGCAAAAAGGCACTGAATTCGACGAGGATGAAGCCCCACCAAAACTAGACCCAATCATAAGAACGGGTGCAGGACAGCCAAAGATTCCCACAAGAGAAGGATACATACCTATTCCCACACTCCCAGTTGCCGTCTGAGAATGATCGATAATCGGGATAGAAGATCTCGATGATGCATTGACACTCGGATTATGGACTGAATTTTGATCAATTGTAACAATCTTCCCATTAAACGGAAAGCATATCACTTGAAAGAGGGAAGAAGATATGGCTTGCATACTATACATCCAATTCCTACCTATTAAAAGATTGTAGTCAAGGGGCACATCAACCACCTCGACCTCGATTGCAATAGTCTTCCCTCCCAATTGGACCTCTAGAGAAGGAAGAATCTTGTGCAGCCGAAACAACCTACCATTGAAAGCTGTCAACATAGTGGCGAATTGAGAGAACGTGGGAGAACCAAACCCTTCCACCATTACAAATACCCAAACCCTTCCAACATGACAAATACATCACGGAAGCAGCAGGGCCTTCATCAATGACAATACAGATGATGGTGTTGTTAAGACACTCTACATGAATCAAAAGAGAGACGTAGTAAGGAAAGCGACGTTGTACTCCCATGGTTTAAAATTTGATCATGGTAGAAGAGATATTGTCACTAACCCCAACAGTAGACAACAAGGCTTTCCTCTGCGGAGGACAAGTTTGAAGCACTTCTAACACAGACATCGCACAAGGAGTCTGGCCCAAATCCTTGACAACTGAATAGTTTTGGGTGGCTCGGGCATTAGGATTGTGTCCCGAACACTTTAAGACTCCCTTAGGAATGTGAGGTGGAGCTTCAGGTTTATCCATAGCCTTTTTGATTCACAAAGGGCTCTCGAGTGGGGAAGGTTCTTTCCCAAGGTTTGGTTGTGATGAACCATAATCTTTCGTACGAGTCACAACTTTAGCAGCACGCACCATGTTGATGCAACCGTGACCACTATTGGTCTCCGAAAGATTTTGATTTCCACCTGATGCACAACTAGGATCAATGTTCATCGAGTTCATATTTTGATTATTGGGTAAAGGATTAGTTAACACAGCTGGGCCCTATGCTATGATCCTAGAGGAATCTTCCATACGAGGGCACAAGTGAGTGAGGTGGTCATCCTTACACAACTTACAAGGAAACTTCACCTTACATTTAGACTGCTTGTCCCCCCAAAAATTTTGAGTGTTCTTGTCATTATTATTAGCATTTTCATTCTTGTTCCCACCCTTATGATTATTTTTTCCTTTTTTCTTATTCCTTCTAGGATTTTGGTTGCCTTTCGGGTTCAACGATTACACAAAAAGTACACTTTTCGATTGGGTAGGTTGAGATGAAGCCGTAGCTTGTCCCGACATAGACTAGTTAATTGACAATTGGCTCACTTGTTTCACAACTAAGTCCATAGGTTTGGTACTTGTAGATCCCACAACACCATCGGCATGTGGCCCAGGCTTGATCTTGGGGTTGAAATTGGATCTAGGAGCATTACGTATAATCTCATACAAAAGTCTGGATTGAGCATAGATAAAATCCAACTCTTGTGCCCTAAATATATCTTGTTCCTTGTTTTGAACTTTTGATGTAGAAATATCCTTCGTGATGTAAGGTAACAATGATTTTATGAACCATTCAAGAAGAAACTTTGGTGGTATAAAGGCTTTGATTAACTGTTTTTGTCTACGCCACTGTTGAATATGATCCAAAATGTGTGTGGCTTTGTCTTGCTGGAAGGTCGACAAGAGTTCGGTACCAACGTCATAGCGTACAGGTAGATGGAAATGATTAAGGAAATTCATAGCAAGATCATCAAATGTAGCATAAGCCCCCCCTGGTAACTCTATATACCATTTAATCACCAGACCCTTTAGGGTGCATTGAAATATCCTTAAAAGAATGGAATCATCATGTAAGGAATTGGAATAACGCCAAAGGTGGAAAGTGGTGACATGCTAACCAAGATCTTCAGTAGTCTTACTTTCGAACTTGGGAAATGTCCGAAGGAAGCTTGGTAGGGACTGTCGGCCATGTCGGGTCATGAGACATAGGATTGTTCATCAATCTCGACAAGTCAGGTAAGTTCAATGTCGCAAGGAAAGGGAGCCTAGGTTGAGCTGGTCGATTCCATGCTCCCTGGTAGTTTTGATTCATGTAAGGTTGATTACTATAAATACCATGGCCTTGGCGATAATAACCTCCTCCCATGCATTGATTTTAATTGGCTTTATTATGCATTGATTTTAATTGGATTTATTACTCAAAGGGTAAATGGTCGTGCAACTAATGATGTTATGACACAGCAAGAAGTAAAATGCACACCTAACAATCAATGCAAATGCACTTTGTCGAATGAAAAACAGGGTATGCTACTACGTGTAGTGCAAATTTTTTTCTTCAAATGTATATGCAATCATTCGTATATGAAAATATGACTAATATTCACCAAGCAAACCTAATGCAATTACCATGCTAATGCAAAATGCAAAGAATGCATAACTATGCAAAAAACAAAATGTTTTTGTATTTTTGAATTAAATGAGATAAAAAGAAAAAATATGAATCTACCACCCTTAGAATCTACAACCACTCACATACAACAACCAAGCAAAGTACTAAGGTAAAAGAGGCCTAATGCACTAATCTCAAAACAAAAAATAGAACATGAAATGAGAAGAACATTTTCAAAAATCAAGTAAAAAAGAGTCTCTGGTCAAAAATAGAGGGGAGATACAGAC
This sequence comes from Pseudotsuga menziesii, assembly GCA_001517045.1. Classification (NCBI taxonomy): domain Eukaryota; kingdom Viridiplantae; phylum Streptophyta; class Pinopsida; order Pinales; family Pinaceae; genus Pseudotsuga; species Pseudotsuga menziesii. Next base: position 34,670 of record LPNX010223681.1, read on the forward strand.
TCCGGAAGCATCAAAGAAGACTCAGCAATCATCCAAACTCACCCAGCAACACTTAATCTTCCCCAAATGACAAAAAATCAGGGCGTACATGATTGTTCTCAGTAAACCTACGTACATACATGACTATTCCAATAAAACCCACGTGTACACGTGACTATGAAAGCAAAACCCACGTACAGGAAGAAAAAGATAGAAAAATAAGGTAAACGGACTAGCTGAGATAAAAGTTACTCCTACAGGGCGCTATTAGGAAATCATGCCCCCATACCTGACATAGAAACAGAGAAATCACAACAATACAAGAACATTGAATGTCGAAAACCCACAAAGAAAAATAATTAGGAACCTCCGCAATGTGGTCGCCAATTCTATTATGAAGAAAACTTCCTATGGCTGGGGGTGTACCACAACAGACAAAGAAACCGTAGATGTAATGTCCCGGTTTTGACCCCATTGCATTAGATGTACATGATGTATATATTATGAGTGATCATGGTGTGGAGCTAAAGGCCAAGGCCCCGCCATTGATCGGCTATGTTATGTTTTGGGATTTAAATTTGTCACCGATGGTATATCGGGGCATGCGGCATATATTATGCTTGGAATCATGTAAATATGCATCTATAATTAAAAATGAACACAACCAGCTACATTCACGGCAACTAAATTGAATGGGGCATGAATTTCACAAGGATAAGGGTGGGGAAATTGTCAAACTTTCATCCATAAGGGAAAATACCCATGTGTCACCTTTCTTGTTTTACCCAACCACTTTCATTAAGAAATACTACTGGTGGTTGAGGCAGTTATGATCTTGGGAGTGGGGTGGCAGGACTATCAGTCCTCACCCACATGCACACTCCACCCTAGCATTTGAATTCACTCACGTGGGCCATTCTCTTCACCACGGCTGTGTTGAACACCTAGGGCACTGCAATTCACGTCCTCTCCATTGTTGTTTTGTCCGTCTTGCTCACGCGCAGGTATTCCTTCTAGTTTGAATCATGCAGTGAGCTAGGGGCGATGCGATTTCATCCCTGTTTTGCTGTGTGTGCTATGGCCTCCTTCACGTGAGGATTTTTGTGGTTATATTTCTATTTTGGGACATGAGTCTGCTCATATCACGCATAGGTCGGGAGACCGTAATTTATTTCCCAGCGTGGTCTGTGTATGTTTTCCGGTGATTTTGTTGCCTAGGACGGGCTGTGGTTTTTCCTTGTTGTAATTGTGTTGCTGTTGCGATTGGGAACTATTGCAAATTCGTTTGAGAGTCATTTTGTCCATGATAGGGCCAAGAATGACTCAGGGATTGTCTTCCTTGCTTAAGCTGTGATCAACTGTTTGATTTCCTGAGTGCAAGTGGTTGGTATTCGGACTATGTGGGGAGCAGGGATGGGGGCTTGGTTTGCTTGATAAACCTGGTGTTGGAACCACACAGATAGAGCTAGAGGGCTGGCCTTATTCTCCACAACCCCTAAATAGCATTGGAAGGGAATGCAGGTCCTAAGGGACTGTGTAGCAGAGAAGGGACTGATTCCTTGTGTTGGGTGTGTGTGGGTGTCTTAAAGGTCAGGCTAGTTCTAGTGTATGTGTTCTTGGTTCTGTAATGAGCTCACCAGCTTAGCATTGAGTCTTCCCAACTCCTTGATGGCCTGATAAACCCAAGTTTGTTGGCTTGGCTATGTGTTGTGTATATTCTTGGCTATGTGCAAGCCTGCTAGTTCCCTTATTCCTTGGAGAATCATGCCCAGCTTGGGGGTGGCAGCACTGCTAAGAGATTAAGGAGCACGCTGGCCTATGGTTGGGTGGAACGTTGCAGCGACATAGCTGGTTGCGGAAGGATTTTTCATAAGATAAGTGATCTTGTCCATTTTTACTTGTGCAACCATAATTTACTGTTAATGAAAATGATGAACATGTTGGATGAATGCTTGTTTGAATGTATGATATTTCCACTATGTCTGATAGATAATTGCTTCTAGGCATGATAAATTCTCATGTGTGAATGTTTGAGTTCAATGCACATGTTTAAGCATTCTGTTTCAACCATTTTTATGCTTGTACATGTTCATGGGGATCTTAGCCGCATGGTTAACGCCATGGTGATCGCGTCCTCTTCGCTGGTCGGAGGCATGGGGACGTGACAACAGAAATCAATCCCTTTCCAATATGCAAGAGAAATAAAACATTTAACACTAAAGGATCTCGAATCATACCTTATTCCTGACGGTTGAAGTAGATCCCCTTTGAGCTTTTTTCAATCCCGCTTGTGTTAGAAATTTACTCTCAACAACAGTAAACAAGAAAAGCATGCTATATAATATAGTGTTAGGCCTACTCTAACATATATAATCAATAGTGCATAAGCAATTAAATGCATCCATGGATTCAACATTTATTTAAATTCACATCATTGGACATGAAAAGATATTTCTATTAATAAAATCAGAGATTACATAAGTGACAACCTCTGTCGGCATGTCTGCGAACTGAAGAAACTGAGTCCTCCACCTGGGCTTCCACCACCTCAATCATCCATCTGTCCATAGAAAGCTCACAAGAAAAGGCAAGCTTGGGAAGAAGACAAAGTGCTCCAAGGGACAAAGGGATGCAGACTCAAGTACAAGCAAGCTACGATGACAATGGACTATAGTTTTCTTTCTCTTCAATTCCTCCTCTTCAATGTATCCAAGGGGTTTCTTATATAGTGCTTCAATGGGGTAATGGAAGGTCAAATCTGAGTGTTCTTGAGGCATATGGAAGGCCAAGAGACAAGTGACTTGGATCCACATCAAGGAAAACTCCAAAAATATTTGGACTTATGCACACATCCCAATGTACATGGGTTTAAGGGTAATATCCACGTATATACGCGAGAAAGGGATTAAATGTTGCATACAACAAATAATAGGTGTTTTTAGGGTTGATATTAGAAACATCAAAGATACAATAATGGTCCATGGGGTTCAAAGAGTCTGCAGAGGGACAGGCAAGGCCATAAAAGTGTGATCAACCATGTGTGGTAAAATCAACTGTAAAAGCAGGAGGGAAATTTTTCTCTGGAATCGCACCATTGGACAGGTAAAGGTGCAACGAAAACACCTCAATCCAGATGAAGCGACCTGGGAATTAGAGAGGGATATGTGGGTGACATATTGTTGGAGGAGCTAGTCGGTAAGCTGACTAAGTTGATAAGCTGACTAAGTCGATCAACCGACTAATTAGAGATTAGGTCCGCCACCTAAGGTCGTGTCGGTTGACTGAACTGATAGGCAGTTATTTGTAATTGTTTTGTAAATCATATATATTAGGCTATTGAGCCAAAAGAGAACTTAGTTGAGTTTGGTGTATTGTATGGAATCTTCTGTTATAATATAATTTGTTATTCTTACACTTGTGTTCTTGTCTCTTCTATCTGAGATGTCTATATGCTTATAAATGTGTATTATTGGTAACCCTTTGTGATCCATGAGATTACAACACATATCCATATCTGTTCCAAGAAGATCCAGAATAAATTAAGAAACATCGAGGATGATGTTGAGCTCAAGGGGGATGTTTGTAACATACCCATAACTAAAAAATAAATATTTATTATTTATTTTAGAAAAAAACATTATGTTAAATTTATTGTAAAGTTTATGACCAAGTGGGTCAAGGATGACTGTAATTGAAGAGTTATTTATTTTACTAATTAAATAAAGGATACACCTATCCAAGGGAGATTGTTAAATGAGTGTTCACCGACCCACTAGGAGCAATGAGCAACTGTAGAAGGCTGGTTGACAAGTAGTAGCACTAGCATTTCATTTTCTAGTTGTTGTAGGAGCATAATCCCTAAAAACATGGTCATGTTCCATGAGAGGGTGAATTGAGCTGGTGGATCATTTAATTCCAAAACTGACCCAAAGACTTGTTGAATTTTCATATGCTTAACTAAGACATAAGTATATCATTTCATTTTTCATAATAAAAGCATATAAAGCAGGATCACTGAAAGAAACAGTATCACAAGAACAACACAGATTTATCCTAGGAAAACCCTAAAGGAAAAAACCCAGCAAAAGCTTCCTCAATATAGATGTTCCAAAAAGGGAAAAAGGTAAAACCAAATAGGATATCAAAAACCTGATTCTCCTCCTTCTCCAGCAACTCCTCTCCTCCACAAGTGCATTATTCCAAGTGAGTGTGTGTGTCCAAAATGAGGAGCACTACACCTCTATTTATATTCATCCGTTTACTTAAATTTTACTCAATTAACATGTCGGCTTAAGTTAACTCATGTAGGCTCGAGTTACAC
>LPNX010223711.1:6930-21717 GCA_001517045.1 Pseudotsuga menziesii
GAATTTCTTATGACAATAGTAGGAAAATTGATTGCATGCATTGCTTCCTAAGGCACCAACCATGGCACCTTTCCGTGGTCATACATGACCTTCAAGTGAAATTTGCTAGGTATGTTTAGCCATCCGAACTCCAACATTCAACTTGCAACTTGCTAGTTGAAAATCACCTTACAATGCCATGCTCTTTCCCAACCAATTGTTCCTCCACATCACTATATGCAAGCACCCTTACCACAAAAATGCAGTCATCCTCGATCATTTTTACATTTAGTATGCTCATACTTTAACATAGATTTGTTTCCCAAGTTTAAGATACTTAACCCAATTGACATTTTCCTTGTCAAGTCAAGCCCTAGTACACATCTCCCAAACATGAATCTTCTAGTACACATTTCCCAAACATGAATCTTCTTCCCTATTATAGTTTGAATTAACTTTCCATGGCTGATACTCTATCCAATTCTATTTTTCCAAGTTGAAAGTTACAACCAGCTCTAAGTCTAGAACTCACCCATTTTCTGCACTTTTGCTAGTGTAAACCAATGCCAGACTAACTACATAGATCTCTTTCCCCAACTTTTAAGATACCTAACCACATTGACAATTGCCTTGTCAAATCAAGCCCTAGTATACATTTCCCAAACATTAATCTTCTTCCCTTACTATATTTTGAAATAACTTTCCAATGCTTCTACTCTATCCCATTCTGATTTTCCGAGTTGACAGTTACAACCAACTCTAAGTCTAAAACTCACCCATTTTCTGCTAGTGCAAACCAGTGTCACAGATTAACTTTAACCACTAAGGGAAGAAAATCCTGCAAAACTAAAAACATTTGTTTTGGTATTGATAGTATTCTGATGTGTGAATAAGTGTTGTTCATGTGATCTTCTACATCTTATTGAAAATGACAATTTGCATTTTTTTTTATAGTTTGTTTAGTATCATCAAATTTGGTAAAAAATACTATATACCAATAGCCTAAAATTCTGAAATTCTTAGTACGACGAAGTTCTCCAAATCACCGAAGAGATGAATGTTTACTGAGCTATTTTCCAGATTTGTTGTTTCAGGTCACTTTTCCTAAACATACAATTTCCAAAACTAATTGTTTGATTTCTCACTGCCATTGATCAACTTCAGTTGGGAGGGGATTTAAGCTGGATCTTAGTCTTCACAATGTCACAAGTCCAGGCTCTCCATACCTATAGGGTGTTAGTTTTGCTAGAAAGGATTTTTACAAAAAAACTGCATGCCACCTCTTAGGTGAAGACCGAGATGCAGCTTAGATTTGGTTCCAGTATTTTTCTACCATGCGCTTCACGAGAGTAGACCAATGTACAGCATTTCTTACAGATATTTTGTCAAATGGTTGGCGAGCATCCTCAAGCCTTCATAAAATTTCCATAACCAAAGCTGTGCTACGTTGTCACACGTAATGAAACCCCTCTACTTTTGAATTAAACTGCTTGCAGGAGGAGCGGAGGAAGACACGAAGATATATCATCTAAGGAGCTACCTTTGGGAATAAGCTACATGAGCTCCATATTGGGCACAAAATCCCCTAACTCATCAGTTGCAGAGTCTGTCACAACCTCAACAAGAAGAACTCTTATCAATACACCAATACAGTAAATTTCGATCCCTCTATTTGGGCTTCTTTTGAGTCTCCATGGGATAAAAAGGCGTCAGCATCTTGGTTAGAAATTTCTTGAAAATGACAATTGCAAAGAAATCAGAGTTGTTGCCATTGCGCTTCCAGACTCACAATGTTGGAGTATGCACTCTTGGAACCACTTGTCTGTATTTGAGTCTGTAAAAGTCTTTTCCAATTTTGGAAACCAGCACAATAAATAAATTAGATAATGTCTGTATGTTTATTGGTTTGTTATTGGTTTGATATATGCAGTAATTAAATTCTAGAGCATTTGCATTTAAAATTTGGTGAGTTTTTTTTGGTCAAAATTGGGTGGAAATTGTCAAAAAAAATAGTTTTTCAATAATTGAAATTGTATAATTTAGATACCAAAGGTAATCTAAGATCCTGAATCCATTTTTACAATAAAAATTACAATTTTAACATTGAATAATTCATTTTCAACAACAAATTGGATTGAAGGATTCCAGCCAAACTTCAAATGGTCTAGAGATTAGCCAACTCCTATATTAGCGTGCCTATAATAATAACCAAATAACGAACAAATCCACAACAATCGCGATTGCAGATGCAGAAAAAATTGCGCAATGGAGAAAATTGCAAACCCTCCTTTCTGTACATATGGGATTTAGTTAACTAGAAAACAACCCCAGGATACCAAACATAATTCATAAAAATCATTAGGAAGCGTCACATTTTAATCATAGTAAAGGCCATAGTGGCAATTATGTCGTTTTTTAATTCCGGACCCTCTATAAATCCATCTAATTCAGTAATTCCAGAAATTCCGGACCCTCTGAATAACCAAGAACAATCAAGAGAGTGGATCTACATTTCTCTAGAAAAACACCAAAGGGAATTGGGGTTTAAAATGAAAATAGAAAATACGGGGTTACAATGCAAAAGAAATCCAAATATGTATTCTTTTTCTATTGGGCGCCCTATGCTTCCAAGGAAACCGTAAATTCCATCCTAATACATCTGACTGGTGAATGATAACAAGTAATAATCACAATGCCAATAGATCTTGAGATTCTATTTCATATTTGAAACCAGTAGCCTTCGACCAGCCTGCACACCACACAAAGATGCCCTCCAATTCCCCATTCTGGTTCAGCATCCTGCACGCATCAAAGAAGCCATTCACAGGCAAGAGACCTCCAGCGCCAGGAGTTGAACTAAAACTAACCAGTACTTTCCCTCCGCTATACTAAGACGCCTGGGTGTTGTAGTATTCGATGAACTGCGAAATTGTGGTGCTGGAATCGTAGGCATAGAATTGGAAATTAACGTAGTCTATCACACCACCATATTTGTTCCAAAGGGCAAGGTAATGAGACTGAACTTCCTGGTCATCGTAGGGGGGGATGGAGGCGAAGGAGATGGTGTTGCTCTGCTTTAACCTCGTTATCAGTTGTCCGATGCACTCCGCAAATGTATCGTTGTCGGCCTGAAAATGCTCATAGTCAATGTTGATTCCATCGAGATGGTATTCTTCGATTATTTTCGTAAGTGAGGAGACTGCGTTGTCTACCTAGGAAGAGACCGAAGATGGCTTGAACTCCGCGGGCTGGCTGTCTATGCTACCCCCTCCTAAGCTGAGGGAAACCTTGACGTTCATGTGTTCAGATTTTATGGCCTCAATCACTTCGGGGTTCAGGTTGCCGGTATCCCAGTAGATGTTGAAGTTTCCGTCTGTGGGAATAGGGGATATCGATTCGGTAGAGTAATCGATGGCGAAAGCCAAAATGAAATGAAACTCCCCGATTCGATTGATGGGCACGTCTGAAAATTTGACGCCTTTGAACAAAGCGCCGATGTAGTCCCTGAACAAATTGCCCTTCACAGCTGCAGATATACAGAACAAAATGTAATGAGCGACCATCTGCATAAAAGAATCAAGATTAGCAATTTCTGCGACATATTTTTGCACAAAAGAGATTTAGACATACCCATCAGGGGTTAAATTTGACGGGCACCCTTACCCGTCAAGCAATTTTTATGTGACAGGTTTCTTTTGAAACTACCCTTCCTATGACGTTTAATATTTATGTTTACCCGTCAAAAAAATGACGTTCATTATTTATTTTTACCCGTCAAAAAATAAGTAAGCCACCAATCACCCCTATTGAAAAGTACCAATGGCGTTCATGCACAAAAATGAGTCAACTCTGAGTGACTCGGCCTAGACATGCAACACTAGAGGTAATACAAAAGAGGGACTCTGCTGAGATAACTTTGAAGAAAATTCATGGAAAAATAGAAAGCCTAGACAAAATTATTTCTGGTTACTAAAAAAGATAAAAGAAATAACTAGATACCTTCCCCTTATCATCCAGGATGCCAATTTAAAATTAAAGAAGATATTAAGTGACATGGACAAGCTTCTGGGAGATAGACCAGTCTACATCGAGGAGGAGACTCCAGATTAGCTTGTCTCAGCTAAAACTGCCACCACAGAGTCCTCTCAGCCACATATCAGAAGTAAGATGCTATGCTGTCCTAATTTGGTTTAAAATCTGAAGGAAAGTTAAATCAGTCGACTTTGCACTTTATGTATGAATCTTTAATTTTTCATATAAACAAGTCAAAGGATTTATTTGCATATGAGCTTAATGTTAAATTAGTCACAATCAAAAAACATGGAAAAAGAAATCATGTGAAAGACTGGCATAAAAGAAAAACTTAAATCCATGTTATTCATTTAATTACTTACAGCAGTGCAATGAAGGTTTGGCGAGTATTGAAGAAGTCTAGAAGCCAGATCTACAGCTTCTGGAGGTGTGCGCTTGTGAAAAATCTAAGAAAACAAGACTGTTAATTTTTAAACTTACTGCGAAAGGAGAAGTTATCAAATATTAAATGAAAATGAAGATAAATATATGCACCTTGTGCCAAGGGTGAGCCTTAATCTGTGGAAACCCAAACTCGTTATAATTTGGATTCATACATTTGACTTCCTCTCGTGTTGGAGTTCCAAGGATCTACAGCCATAAACACACGTAGACCAAAACATTATACAATACTATAAACCTCAATATTCTCCAATTTCCTGTCATGTAGCAAAGTCTAATATTAACCCACGATAGTAACATTTTCTTACCTTGACAATCTCCCCTAACCGATCTATTGCAGTCTCACCAGGAAATAACGGCTGGACAAAATTACAGATCATAACATGTAAGTATGGTGTCCTAGAGAAGACTGCAAACTGAAAACTCAGTATTGCTTCCTCCTCTGGAAAGAAAGCCTTTATTCTCAAATTGGAAACAATCCAGTTACCTGACCAAGAAGCAGCTCAGCCAATACACAACCCATGGACCAGATATCAATAGCAGAAGTATACTCAGTGGCACCAAATATAGGCTCAGGGGCTCTATAGTAACGAGAGCAAATGTACGATATGTTTGGCTCACCTTTTACCTGATAAGAAGAGAATAAGCATATTAGTATAGCATCTATATATAGAGTAATGAAGTTCTACATTAAATAGAGACATATCACAAATACCTCAAATCTTAGCATCCCAAGTTCTTTGAACAAAATTTAAGTTTCTAATAGTTACAAATTCCATGCCACATTAAACACTACCATCGAATAATCCAAAACAGTTTAGGAATCTACTAGTTATACTTCACAAACAACTCACCAGAGCTTTTGCACTTCCAAAATCACATAGCTTTAGCTGATGATTGTGAGGATTGACCTGTTTGATACAATATTTCGGAAATGTTAAAGTTTAAATCTTTGAAAATTTTATTGAGATACAAAAACAAAGCAACTTAGATAAATAGAATAAGCTAATATAAGCTAATAGTGTAGCAAACAGACCCTCTTTCCCACCACAAATTTAACAAAAAATCCAATAGGAATTCCAGACATGGGCAAAGTTCTAATATGAGCAAAGTTACATGCATGGTAGAATGATGCCAATGGAGGTTTTGCCCAATTCTAAATCAACCCAGATCATCATAAATTGTACATCAGATTTTGGCAGAGGAGGAAAGTTTGATACAGGTTTAGACGGATCCTATGAACAACCAATTATCATTAAAGTCTAAGGCCGTCTATGAACAACTATTTATCACTAACAGCTAGCATAAATCGGGCTTTTAAACTATTTTGTGCTTATACACTAGCATACCAAAGTTGCCATGAGGAATGAAATAAAGGAATGAAAGTAAAGGCAGGGCATATGCCCAAAAAAGCTTATGGTCACATACCAGAAGATTTTGGGGTTTCACGTCTATGTGGCATACCCCAATAGAATGAATATAGGCTAATGATTTGCAAATCTGGCACCAACATTTTGTATAAGATGATAAGGAAAAATATCAACAACTTAGTCTATTGAACAGAGACTAAAAAGCGATAAATATAAAATCATTTTATTAACTTCTCTAAAGATACTAGACTCATGAATATAGAAAATCAAAATGCACAGCCTAATTAAAAATAGGAGAGTCTCCTAACCTGATATGTATATAATTTTACATAGAGCAAGGGGATTCACTGATTCATCCTACTATAGTGTTTTGCTACCCGATAAACATTCTCTGGTACATACTCCAGTACCAAGTTGAGGTATAGCTCATCCTTATCAGTAGTAGAAAAGAAACAATGCTTCAAAGAAACAACATTTGGGTGATCCAGAATATGCATTGTCTACAGCTCTCTGTTTTTATACCATCTATCCTGCAAAACTTTTTTAATAGCTACTGTTTCCCCCATCTTTAAGCATTTAGCCTGTACAAGTAAAAACAATGTTAAAAAGAGCCATATTCAATTCAACTCTAATTAACAAATAAACAAGAGACCAAGGGGAGGACAGAGCATACCTGAAACACAATTTCGAAAGAACCTGTGCCCACCACTCGTTCTGCCATATAGCTGATGGTCTATTGGGAAAAAACAAAATGGATTCCAATATATCAAGACCTTTTTCAGAGATTTTATATAGGGTAGAACATAATATGTTTATTTACATCCTCAAGAGATCCTGTAGGAACTATGGGACTAAGTTGCAATAAAAAAGTACAAAAACCTCTGCAGCTTAGCTACCTCAAGGCTGTCTCAACCTATTCTATGTATACTGTGTCAATTCTCATCTTTTGAAGTTCTTAAACACCTTAAATATAACTACCTAGTTGTTTTGAAGTTCTAAAACACCTTACATGTAACTATCTACTTGTTTAAAGGGTAAATTAAACAAGCTCTATAAACTACAAAAATATTCAGGTTTTATTAAGGGTTTCTTCTTACTTTCTAGTATACAAGATCTGTTACATGTATATGAACCCACCTAAAAAATGCCTCATGTTAAACATTACTTACTTGTTTGGGTTCACCATTTCGGCCTCCAATGGTGGTTGCAATAATATGCCCCGCTTCTGTTACATTTCCAGCTACAACAGTTGCCTTTTCTTCCATCTCTTGCAGGAACCTGCCCATTAGAAAAATTGATTTGATGCCAGAATTTGCTTTCATGTCAGAATAAAACTGTTTGGCATGATAGAATACAAATATTGTAACAGATGATTCTCTTTCAAATAACCTAAACCTTGTAATCACCTTGTCATCCTTTATCTTCATGGTGTTCACCTCTTTCGGAAGGCGTTCAACTCCACTCGATCTCAATTTCACTGGCGCGGTATCGGTCTCGTTTTCTATTTTCATTGCATGTCCCACACATGTAGAGGCCATACGATATGCACCAACCACGTTATAACTCAATGCCTGCTACAACACCCAACTTTCTACCTCGTCGCCTGCCTAGATTCATGCCCATTTCCTTTAATAAAACCGAAGGACTAGGCGATACACATGTGCATTTAGATTCTAGAATCCCATTGAAATTCAAACAAATGGACACTTTGCTTTTCAGGGATTTTCGTTTATTTCCATAACCATCACAACAGCCCACAACCAACAGGCATAAATATAAAAATTCTTTTAAAAAACGCCTATCAGACATCAGGCCTAATTATATTCTAAATTGGAAAGATAGGCTTTGAAACTGAACTAAACAATATCTGGCAGGAACACCTTGAGGCTTGGACAGAAAAATGAGGAAAATCTGATGCATAGACATATATTGGTAATTTTATCAGAGTTCTAGAATAACAACATCAAAACCCATTAACACCATTAACCCTATGGCTAGCAACATCAGAGAAGGCGATGGCCAGGTAAGGAATTGAAGGAATTAAATATACAACCATGGATTGCACTGGAACAAAAGACATATTGTCATCATATGACAGAAAAACAGTAAACCAGTTAGGGTGTTTACCTTTAAAATTAACGCTTTTCAAACCACGGTCACATGCAATCTTTTGTCCAAACGAATCCTTTACAGACCTTTCTTGCCTTTGATTTTCAACCCAAATACAAGAGGAAAGGCAACAATCTCTGGATTTAATGAAGTTATATAATTCTTCATGTAAGCCTATGCCTGGAATAAAACAGAGCAGATACAAAATCGCATCCCCTTTTCCCAGCAGCGACTGTTTGAGAACATGTGTGCCGTGTGTAAGTAGTATCAATCAACTCCATTTACAATAGCCTGACAGGGAAACATGAGCGTACTCTGCTTGTCCTTACGCTCCGGCCCATTTCCCAGCTACTCATGGGAGCCAAATTAAACTTTGACAATACCCATTAGGTATCCTTTTGACCAGATAAAACAATGGGCGATTAGTCAGAGTCGGGTTGTAGAAGGACAGGCAGTGGATCCAGGAATTCTGTACTCAATTTGAGAAGGGGGCCAATGAGATAGAACAAACAGGACACCTTAGCCACTGTGTGACGCTATAGATCAAAATACTTTGTCTTTCTTCAAAATCAATCAGATTCACTTTTTCTTGGCCATCTCCTTTGAGTCCCGACTCCCTTTAGCCTTCAGGCTTCGGACAGCAATCAGGCCTTCAATTTCCAATTTCCTTAGGACAGGAGTAGTTACGTTGGAACTTGGAATGTTCAATCTCGCCGACTGCATTGCATTTTGCCGGGCCCGCCCGCATCAGTCATCGACTCATCACCTGTACAACTGGTAATATATATATATATAAATTAGATACTGGCAAATTTTATAAATACCCGTCAAAACTACTACTGTTTCTAAAAAATGCCCTTCTTAGACGACGGGTTTTTTCCATATTCACCCGTATTTGACGGGTAAAAAACCTAAATACAGGTATACTTCCGTCAAATTTAACCCCTGATACCCATAGAGACAAGCAGCGGATTGAGCAGCAAAGAGACGATGGAGAAAAGCCTTCTATCTGTCAATTGAGGCCGCATCCCCACCAAAAATTTTGAAATGGAGTCGGAGGAAAATGTATCAAAAAAGTTTAATTTGAATTTGAATTAAAATTGAGAGGCATTGCAAACAACTGTCCCATCATCAGAAAAACGACAGAGGCCTTTAATGAATGGCTTGAAAGATGTTGGAATGCATGATCGGAAAACACATTGCCAGAAAAGGACCTTACCAATATCATGGATGTATCATATACATCACCATACTCTATGCCATGGAGTGTCATGCGTTCTTAAATAACGAGTCCGTCCAGTAAATAACGCTCGCCATTATCCAATCATATATATATATATAGTGATAATATGCACGTGCAATCTATCCTATCTATTGTAGTCAATATATCACGACTCACGAGTTTATCACCCGAGACTCCGAGAGATATATGTATATATATATATCGAGATCGTATGTACGGCATGGAATATAGCACGAGTTATTCGCCTATTTATATACGTAAATATATCGCGGGATAATCTCATGGCACGGAATATATCACGAGTTTTTGGTAGACATTATGGGAGCACTAAGTCTCAATCTTTTCGAAACTTTTAATAAAAAATGTGACTCTGAGTCTATAAATAAGCAAGCTGTCACGACATAATATCTCAGAGTGTAGTTCAATAGTTTTACATAATATCGCAGATCAGTGTAGTTTTATAGTTTTAGAAGACACAGATAGCTGTTGGTATAATGGCTGAGATTTTTGAATCTGTTTCGGCCAATTTGATGAGCAATGAATCTTCCGTCCCACCTCGACGCACCGCCAATCATCACGGAAATGTGTGGGGCGACAATGTCATTCAATCTCTGAACTCACCATATGGGGTACTACCTGATCTATTATTACGATATATCTTTGTGATTTGCTCTTTGTTTCATTTTAGCATTAACGTATCTATATTGAATTGCATTACATTACACTGTGATTGTGATCAGGCAACTGCATATTATGAACGCCATGAAAAGCTTATCCACGAGATCAAGCATTTACTTTTGACTGAAATAGAAGATAGCAGTCAGGATGATCTAATCAAACGCGTTCAGATGGTTGACACATTGGAATTCCTTGGAATTGATCGACATTTTCAACACGAAATTAAAACAGCTGCTCTCGATTACGTTTACAGGTTACGCATTTCTAGACACCTGAATTATAATGTAGCGCTTACAAATATAATTCTTGTTACAGGTTACTCATTTGTCCAGAAGCATGATTGAATTTAATTTAACCTTTGCATATATATCTCTTTACATTTTCCTTTATTGGTTCGTTAGAAGCTGACTGATGAGGTGAGCAGATGTTGGAACGAAAGAGGTATCGGCGTGGGATCAAGAGATTCCCTCTCCAAAGATCTGAACGCTACAGCTTTAGGATTTCGCGCTCTCCGACTGCATCGATATAACGTATGCGCAGGTGATATAAACTTCAATTTATTTTTTATTTGATGTTAAGCTTTAATATATACTTTCATTTTGTTGAGCAGTGTCGACAGAAATAGTTCATCTGATTAGCTTACTTGACATTGAGTTAATCTTGTTGGGGTTTTTGTTCATTCCTTGTTAGATTCAAATCCCCTGAATGAGATCAACATTAAATGAGCTTAGTAAAGATGTTATCCAGTACTAGGGATTTCTCAATGTTTTTTTATTTTAATTTTAATTTTATATTATCAAGCTTTGAACACATTATGTGTTTGGAAAATTTCAAGATAATGACTACAGTTGCTTTTTATTTGAGGTTAAGTTAAAATATATCTTCAAAACATTAAACGATTGTTATTGATGTTTAGTTAGTTATATAATGGCAGATGCTGGTTTTTACGCCGATAGGCGTTTATCAATGGTATTTTGGGGGATGGACTTGCTTGAGCGGATCATCAAGATCCTGCAAATCCCGCCAAGTGGATGCTCAAGATCATCTGAATCGTCTCATCTTTTAACACTCCTAACTAGCCGTAGAGTTAGGAGTTTGTTAGGAGATCGTGAGGATTTGTTAGCCGCCGGCCAACACATGGAGGAGATAGCGCAGATCGCGCGACGAGTCTGTTAGCCGCCGAGGAATTTGGTGGTGGAATCGTTAGAGTCTGTTAGCCGCGGAGCCGATGGTGTAAAAACATCTTGGAAGCGGGGTCCTTCCGAATCCCAATAACCTATCGTCGAGGCCAGGCCTTGTGACTTCTCAGATTCGTAAACATACACAAGAATCAGGATATTTCTGTGTACCCTGCCCAGAGAGGGAAAAACCCATTGCACTGACTCTCACTGCAAATGGCCGCTGCTACAGTTGATGGGAAAGGCTACAAGTCAACCCTAATGTGCGTGACAGGAGCGACAGGTTTCTTGGCCTCCAGCGCTTACTCCACAATGGCTACACTGTGCATGCTACAGTGCGAGATCCAGGTATTTCCAATCTCCTCTTCCTCTTGTAATAATTTCCGTGTTGTGTTGTCTCTGTAAGAATATTGATGTGTGGCGACATAGAGGACAAGGCAAAGGTGCAGCATCTCCTGGACATTCCAGGAGCTAAGGAGAGGCTCAAACTCTTCAGAGCGAACCTATTGGAAGAGGGCGCTTTCGACGCTGCCATTGATCGCTGCGACGGCGTGTTTCATTTGGCTACTCCAGTCGCCTTAGCCCCCAAAGATCCAGAGGTAGGGAACTTCACCATTCAGTATCTGTATTGATGTATTAACGTTCCTGAAATTTGCCGAACTGAAACCGCTGCTGCGTTGAACGATGTGATCAAGCCGGCAGTTGACGGAACGCTGAATGTTCTGAGGGCCTGCGCGAAGGCCAAAACTGTAAAGCGCGTGGTGATCACATCGTCTTCTTCCGCGGCTGCGCTAAGCGTGGTCGAGGAGGAGAAGCAGGACACTGACGAAACCATCTGGATAGACGTGAATTTCCACCAGACTAAAAATACCCCTTCCTGGGTAGATTGATCACCACCCAGTACCCATTATCCACAACATGATTGTAATTTTAATTTTGAAGTATCAAAGACTTGGTACTGTTAAATTTAGGGTTTTTTTTCTCCTCAAACATGATTTCTACATCCTAAGTTGTATACAAACTTGAACCCTAAAAGTTTGCAATATTTACTAATTGTTGTAGCATTCCTGTCAAAATAAAATCTAAACTGATTTCTTCATTTTGCAGGCATATGCGGTTGCCAAGACGCTTGCTGAACAAGCAGCGGTGCAATACGGAAAAGATACAGGGCTGGATATTGTGACCATCAACCCTGTGTTCATGAGCGGATCTGCCATTACCCCCAACGTCCCCTACACCGTTGAGTTAACCCTTTCTCTCCTCACCGGCGACCAACAAAACATAGAAGTTTTGAAGGGGTTACAGTCGATACGTGGCGCTGTTTCGTTCGTTCATGTGGATGATGTCTCCAGTGCTCAGATTTTCTTGATGGAGAACCCCTCTGCATACAGGCGCTACATTTGCAGCATTGCCAGTATCACAGTCCCATAGCTGGCACACTTCTTATCCAAACGCTATCCGCAGTACAATGTCCCAACCCAGTAAGTATCAATATCATTATAGTATTTCCCTCTATTATTTTCTGGATATCTATTTATATAAGAGTATCTAATGTTTGTGTGTATATGTCCAGGTTTGAGGATGTGCCAGAGACCCCAAAGGTGAACCTTTCTTCCAAGAAATTGGTGGACAGTGGTTTCTCCTTCAAATTTGGCATGGACGAAATCTTCGATGACGTTGTGGAATACGTTCCGCAGTACAATGTCCCAACCCAGTAAGTATCAATATCATTATAGTATTTCCCTCTATTATTTTCTGGATATCTATTTATATAAGAGTATCTAATGTTTGTGTGTATACGTCCAGGTTTGAGGATGTGCCAGAGACCCCAAAGGTAAACCTTTCTTCCAAGAAATTGGTGGACAGTGGTTTCTCCTTCAAATTTGGCATGGACAAAATCTTCGATGACGCTGTGGAATATGTGAAGACAAAGGGCTTACTTAATTGATTAATAATCGCACCTCACTGGTTAAAGGTGAATACGCAGTGCTAGAACTTATAGTGGACTGTGTATTGATCAATTATAATAAAGCATGGATAATCGTTTTAATATTAAGACAAAAAGGACTGGCATTCCACTAAAATCAGTCATTCATATGTTTGTAGTAGTCTTGCCTCACATTTCATCTCCAATCACGCGTCATGAATTATGGCACTCGTCACTCTAATAGTTTTCTTATTAAAACAATTCCTTTATTTTCTTAGTGGGAATCAAATGCTTTCACCTCCGAAGTTTTTGCTTTTCAGATAAAAAAAATCTTGTATATTTTTTTTATTGAATTAATAAAAGTTAAATTTAATTTATTTTAATGAGATGATATTTTTAGATATTTTTAGATGAAACAAAGTTTCATCTTAATTTATTTAATTATTTTTAAAAATTAAGGATCTAGACAATTTTTTTAATTGAAGGATCTAAATCATTTCAAAATAGTACAAAAGGCTCAAAACTTTTAAGGATAATTTTTTCAAGGTTAGTATTTCTTTTTATGGAAAAAATAATTTTATTAAGATAAACTATATTGTACAAAAATACCTTGGCTTGTTTTTGAGTGATATATACATAGTATGTTTCAAAAAGAAAGTTTGCAAATAGTAAAGAAGGTTTACAAAAAGAAAGTTTGCAAATAGTGATCTTCGTCAAATATATGCATCCTGGGTGGTTGAATTTATATGTCATTTCCATATTCAATTTCCTCAACGCAATCCCAAATTCTCCACAAATTCTTTGCCATATGAATCCCCATTTTGGAGAGAGAACCAACAATCATGTTCCTCTCCCTATAATCATGACAAAAAAATATCATTGAACAGTTCCATATATGGATGAATGTATTCAAAGAGTGGCTTGAAAATAATGTTTTTTGGAGGCTTCTTTAATCTGGACCAAGCAATCACTACCAAAGAGTCCTCGAAGACCTCTATAGTTGAACACCTTCAGAAATTGTCAAATGGAGGAAAAGTCTTAGGGATTTCATCTCCACCATATTATTAGAATCGCTTCCAATTCCTACAAAAATATTTATGCCAATGACCTTCTTATAAGTAAAGAATACCTCCTGCACTGCCCACCCACCGTAGGTGTTCCGTGTTTCCGTGTGAAGCACCATCGTAAAAGAACCAACAAATTGATTTGTCAATAAAAATATCTCTTATGACTCTGTTTATTTGTAGCCTTTACCCGAGGAATAGTATGCAAGATAGCCACAATTTTTTAAGCATATACCATTGTAGGAACTTTGACATTTTGAAAGATAGCTTTGTTCCTTACCACCTAGAAATCCTGCGTTATATCACATTACGATGTTAAGTCGTTGTTACAGTGTTTGGTTAGTATATGTCAACACAGCCAAAGATGTGACACATTAATAATGTGATAGTGAGCGTTTAATAAGCGTTATGTCACATTGTGACGTTTACCTTAGGTTATGTTACCTTAGTGACATTCATCAAGGGTTATGTCACATTGCGATAATGCCCAAGATGTATCACATTAATAATGTGTCTTTGGATGTTGCAATAATTTTCTTGATAAATAATTTCAATATATAAGTAAGTTTATGATAATCAATCTTATTTAAACATTATGTTGGATTATGACATTCCTCAATAGTGCATTCCTTAACGGTTTTGCTGCATTGGGACATTCATCGCAACAATTGAAACATTTATTCATGGATATTAAAATTCATCATTCCTCAATGCTTATCTCACATTATTCACCATCATGTTGTAATAATTCTCTTGATATATTTGT
>LPNX010223725.1:7891-64856 GCA_001517045.1 Pseudotsuga menziesii
CTCTTGAGTCCACTCTCCAAATCCCAGCTATAGAGGGGGTATAGTAGTCCTCCCTAGGATAGAATACCATGAATGAAGTATGGACTAACAAACAATTAAACCTCATTTATTACATCTAAGTCACCTAAAGCTTTATGAGGAGCACTAGTTTCAGTAGAATTCTCTATAGCTAGGAAAAAGTTAGGGATGTAAATTATCTGTTGGATCCTTGCCACACGACGAGGGGTATATTCCATGTCTAGATGGTGGTATAGACTTGAATCTTGAAGGATCCAAACCTCTACCTCTATATATTATTCTCACTCTCTTTTCATCCAAATTCAAAATCCCAGGACTTGTCTATGCCTCAGACATGTGAAGGTTTGTAGCTTGCTTATGGGTCAAGATAGGTTCTATATGGAGTCGATGGAGAGCATATCACATGCATTTCTTGACAAACCTTTTGTATAGCAAAAGTTTCTAAAGTGGGAGTCCCAATGTAGCATGGAGAGATAGGGACACATTATTGCTTATACAAGAAACATCCCCTTTGTTCACCTGTCCTTGGGAATGGCAGGATGCCACAAGGACATGTGGAAGAATTACTGCCTATCCTTTTTTCATTTCGCCCAAAATATGGGATGTCCACAAGATGTACCTTATGGCAGCCCTTAATTTTTTAGGTAAGAGTTTTCAAGACATCAAAAATCATTATGCTCAACTAAGGTTAAAGAAGTTATGAATATGTTCAATCATTATGCAATCTCTATGTTGTTTGCATCCCTACAAATTGTAAACACGCCATTTTGTTTCAAACACTCAAGAGAATGGTTTAATAGATGACTATTGTTGGTGAAGGACTCAAAATGTTATGGTATCCATCAATCAACAAATCCAAATATGAATCACAGGTTTTCTTCTAGACAAGAAATGAAATTCGTTTGATATCCATTAATGACAAAATAGGTCAATAGGACTAGGAAGAACTAGTGAAACATGATTCACAAGTTTGACATTAAATTCATTTAAAATCGAAATGCAATTATATGCATTTAAGTTTGAAATTCAGTGATTAATTTCAATTAAATACGTTTAAATTTGGATTAAATTTCAATTTACATCAAACACTTCAATGAGCTTAATCCCAAATATCTTGAACTTTATCATAGTGTTTTGCACTCACGATTTTTTTTTCTCAGTTTTCATGGATTTTAAACATGAACCGAGTGACTTAGGATCGCTTCTCGGAGCTAAGTGAATGCATCTACATAAAAAATTTCCTACAATAAGTGTGATACACATTGCAAAAGAAAAATGTGGACAAATATCCAATTCCTACTGACATCCTACAATTCATTATGTTTTTTGAGTTAACTTAAGCACCAGGGAGAAAGTATAACTCTTGCATAGAAGTTCTCCTTGTTACACCCAAAAACTATCCTAATTCTCCAATCCCTTGAAGCCCTGGCCAAAACCTCTTTTGGGGCCTTACTGCTCACTCTTAGGTAGTCTGACGCACCTTGCTACCTAGCACAGGGTGTCAGATAGGCCTTGTGCCTCTTATCCACTGACATAAGGCATTAGTGGCGCCCATCATATGACCACAAAGAGCGTCAACGCACTTAGCCTATTCACAGGGAGCATTAGCAGTCCAAAAAACAAAAAAGAGAAGACTCCAGAAGCTTCTAGGCGAAATATCTCATGGAGGATGATCCTACTTACTTGGAAGAGTTGGCGCTCGACCTCCTAACCATTAGGGATCATTCTCTACCTTCCTCCCAAAATATCTCAACCCATTTGGGATTCCTTTCGCCTACAAAAGCAAGCTACATGGACCACATGGTGTATATACCAAGAGCATCCTTATGTTGTTGGATTCCAGTTTGGTATAGGAGGAAAAGAGAGAGTGGTTGTGAGTGAGATGTTGCATTGTTTGTAGTGTGTGTGAGTGAGTCAAAGATCTTGTAAAAGCAAATCTTCGACATCAAGGATTTGGTTGTACCTTTATTTCCTCATCTTTGATACAAAAAAGTTTCCTTTCCCATAAATATTTATGTTAATATTGAATGTTTATTACTAGTTTCCTTGATCATTAGTATAGATCATTGATTTATCTTGTTGCTCTCATTTCTTGTCTTGTTTTTCGTGTTCTTTACAGGTATAGTTGATCGCACAAGGATCTACAAAACAAGGACAATCTTCAACACTTGAGGTAAAGAGAGCTTTACATTCAAGTAGATCAGTCATCTAGGGAGAGGATACATTGTTATGTCCTTTTTTTTCTTGACTTGCACCATACAGGCTAAGGGAACAAACTATGTCCATACTGATTGAAATATTCCTGGTAACACTCCTGGTAGTGTGCTTCTTCAACAAATCCAAATAAACAAATATTAAGATTATTCATTGAAGAGAAGCAATTTCTAAGTAGTAAGAATCCACTTTGACATTAGGCCCAACTAATCCCATAAGCTCAAAAAGTATCAAGGTCCCAGAACTCCACAGTTCTATCCGGTGAACTTGAATAGTCAAGAGAATATACATTAATTATCCATTACACCTTATAATAAAATATGAAATTTCTAGACTTAAACAAGAAAAGCTACCAACTAAACCAAGACCAGATATATCAAAACCACATCTACTTAGGTGAAATTTACATATCAATAAATGCCATTGTAAATAATAATAAACACTCTAATAATATACAAAGAAGGATGATAGAGGATTAGAAAAATAAAAATATTTGTTTTAAACAATCCATTATGCAAAAGAATAACTACAATAATCACAAAGATAAAATATAATTACATTGCTACCAACATGCCACTTAACTTGCATTGCAAATCAACACTAAGAAGCTCAGATTTGTGAGGATGAAAAATAATAGACAAATCCGACTAGCCAACAATGACTAATCTGTCTAATTGTGTTTTTTCTATTCATATTTATTAAGCAATTGCATAATCATATCCAAAGCATCTCCTCTATTGGTGGGTATGTAGTATAATTACATCCAATTTGTATAACTTTATGCTATTATTTTTAATTGAAGAATGATGATACCTATGTAAGAATGGTATAATATGCTTCCACTTGTACTAATTTCATACTTGTGGGTTCGTAGCACTAAGCTCTTATTTTACTAATAGTGAGTCATATTTATAGTTGAGTTTTGTTTTCTCTATAGGAGATTAGTTATGATTTTTTTCCCACAGACACCTGAAGGATAAAACCACATGGACAAACACTTCAAATTCTAATGAAATATAGAAATTCTTGGAGTTTCCAATGTGCCACCTTGCATGCTTTCACTCTATTTGCACCTTCTTCCCTACGAAATATGTATAAATAGGGAAAGAGATTTAATCCTAAAGTAAGAAATAGTTGGATCACCTGTCAATATTAATGTAAACAACCCATTATTTAGAAGGTATCGAGACACATGGAATAAGTCCAACTTACATTTTATTTTTGGAGATTGAAGGTTGCACAACAACTTGTGAATCATGAATTGGAACCTTGGGAAACTCTTGTTGTTGGAGGTGTTTTTGGAGGATTAGCAGTGGTGGTCACCACTCCCTTATTTCATGAAGGTAAGGATGATGGTAACACCTCCTGGTGTGCCTACACCAATGACTATTATTGCCTTTACTATTTTGCGACAAGATGTCCCACTTGGCCTTTTCAAGGGAGGTGTGTCACGTTTATTTTGGATTGCGCCTCTTGGAGCAATGAATTTCACTGGCCATGAATTAGAAATGAAGGCAATGGATAGGGTAGATGACAATGTTGATGAGATGTCCCAGGAAAAAAGTCTTGTGAAATCTAGATAGATTTGAGTTTTCACTAAACTAAATACTTATTATCCCATACAAGCCATTGGTGTCATGTAGTTTTGCAGTCATTGGCTCTTGTATAGTTTTGGGATGTAGTAGGATGAGATACAGGCTCCATTAGGTCTTGTCATATGACAAACTCAATTTATCACATGTTTAAAATATTGAATGCCGTTGCTTATTGGAATTAATTACTGCAGTCTAATTGATTTTTTTCCTTTGAGGTTGGAAATGGTTTCATAAGTTGTAGCTTAAATATGCATCCAAACTGGTCATATCCTACATGTTTGAATTTACTTTTAATCATAAGTATAGCTTAATTTAATGCCACAAAAAAAAATTCATCCCTATTTGACGCTAACAATTAATTTCAATTTCATTGGCTCAAGGAATGGGATTGATGATAGCACTTGTTCGCTAGAAAACTTCTATAGGGAAAAATATGTATTAGAGATTCCTCATCAACTATATCTTCAATTTTTTTTAAATGACATATATATGCATAAAGATTTCCCTCAATTTCATTAAAGAATATATGTTGATAATTTCTTTCTGATGTACATAAATTTACAAACAGGGATTATGTTTTGGTAGTATTATGTATTGCACTTGTGATATCGTAGAAGCTAAGTTTCCGAAGTTGCCACTTATTCTCTAGCTGATGCAACATTATTACTGGTATTTTTGGAGGAAGTGGACTAAAATCAAAGGTTAGATTTTGCCTTTAATTTATTTATTTCATTCATTAGGAGTATTGTCTGGTTAAAAAAATACTCGTTTAGGTATGCCATAAATTTTCACCCATCTACCTGAAAGAATTATTAAATACTATAAAACTCCCTAGAATTAAGATGGTCAATTTTTGACACAAAATGTGAAAAATATCTATGCATTTTTAGAGATGTTTGTAGAAGATGTTGTTTTGCATATTAGATTAATTGCACTGATGTCAGATGTTTAGAATATGTTGAAAGTGGAGCTTCCACATTTTAACATTGGCAGTAGAAGTAGGTGTATGAAATATTTTCTCTGTTATTAACACAAACACTCCATTAAAACAAAACAAAACAAGTATCCCTGCCTCGTTGACACAGGCAAACAAGTGGAACATTAACCCTTCTTACCATTCGTCCTCATTGTTGGTTTTTAATTGTTTCGTTTCTATTTCATGATTCTGCTCACTATCTAGTACATCTAGCATATAAACAAAATGATAAGTGGGTGAATTGAAGTTGTTTATCTGTTCACAAAGAAAACAATATAAAAATGAGCCTAGGAGGAGGAAAATGTTGAGTAAGGAACCTATTCTTTTAATATAATATCCATTATGTAACTAAGAAATTGTGCCTATCCAATAACACACATGATGAGATTTATATGATGTAGTGGGTGAGTTTTCACAATCAATGTCAATGAAATAGATGTTTATATGATGTAGTGGATAGTTTTCATAATCAGTGTCAGTCAATGTCAATGAAAACAAATATTTATAATGGTAGAATATATTCTAATATAAATAAACATTATTAACAACTTGAACTAATAACTTCTAACCTTGGAAACTTTAGCTTCTTCTTCTTTCTCTACATTCAGTAGCCCATTCGGAAAATAACTTTGTTGTTGCAGAGTGATACTATTTTGAGTCCTTTATGCATGATCAACTAGATGCTACTATGTCAAACGTAGTCTTTCCAACTCAATTCCTTGCTCTTGCTCTTTTGTATGCCTTTTGATTGTTTATGAACTCTGTAACAGTCTAGGAGTTGAGAGAAAACCTAATCCAACATTAATTAATCTACCCTAGTTGTTGTGCCTCTAATTTAACCATTTACATTATCAAGTCCCTTGAAGCTGACATGTCGAATACAAACCTTGACATAGATCATAGTGCTTTGAATCTACATTTTAAGATGGCAACAAGTATACTACATATTGTTTTTCTCTATCGCCATTTTTCCTAAAACATGCCAAAGTTTAAAAGCAAGAATAATCTCCAAAGCTAAAACATGTGACTATCTAAGTGATATAAACAAAAACAAGCTTGTTCATAACATATTTATTTAACCTGTCTCCATGCTTAGTTTTATCTTTGTATTGTTTAACTAGAACACTAGTGTCACAAGCACAATGAGGATTTCCTTTAGGTAGTATCAATTTGACAATCTTGGGGAAAACATATGTAACAAATCCAAACATTCGCTTCGGTTGGTGAGTAATTCTCACATATTCAACAGGTTCATATGTCTTGAAAGGGGAAACAACAACCATCATTTCAGTTTCCTCAATGAAACTTCAACACAACTTACTTTTTAGTTTTCAGTTTATAGTGAATTGATAATAATTTTTGTTTTCACACCAACTAAGTTATCTCTTATTGTTTATGACAAAATTTGCCTAGGAATTACACATGGCAATACTATAACATATCACTCATAGGACTTGAATCCTCATAAAGCTATATTAACTACTACTTTCACCAACTAAGCAACTACACTGAACAATTTAATAGAATGATCAAACATACTTGAAATAGTTGGAAACATATTCCTCGGTGAAGCTGCTCTCGATCCAGAGTTGACACCACTCAAGTAGTAGGGATCTCATTCACTTGGCCTATAAGTTGTGAACTTGTTAGAATCCTCTGCTAAAATAATGGAATGCTTACCATGAGGCCTATCAATGAGGCTTACTGTGCTCTTCAAGTGTGCTAGTAGACTTGTAAAGCTATATATAACTTTCCTATGCCTCTAGATATCTGTCAATTATCCCTCGGTTTGCAGGGATTTACCAAATATTTTCGTAGCAGAGTCGAGGTAAAAAAGCAACAAAGAAAGACCTCCATCTTCATCTCAATAATTATGGCGGTTCTAACTCTAATCTCTCCAACGATTCTATAGAGAAGGCTTCTTTGTAGTGAGAGTTCATGGGGATTGAACACAAGATTTTCTCAGCCTCTGAATAATTGTGAGCAAATAGTACAAGCGCAAGGCCACAGCTCAATCCACCCAAAAACATTTATGTGGTGCCAAATATTACTTTATGCTCTGAGCAACTAAAATACTTGTACTTCACAACCTTTTTCTGCTAGAGGTCAAGTGATGTTGAGCATGTCTTCCACTTAGTGAGGAATGGATTCACATCCATTATTTGTTGGAGACCAATGCAAAGTACCGAGTTACTCAATCCACCCAAAAACATATATGCGGTGCCAAATTTTACTTGGTGCTTTGGGAAACTAAAATCTTGGGGAATGGTTTATGTTAGATCAGGGTAAGGGAACATAGGAAACCAATAACACATACCTAGAGAAATGACTCCAAAGAATTCATTGGACGGGAGAGTCTAAGAACCATTAAGAATTATTGATATTTTCTCTAAGTTTCCTATTACATTGTCTTGACCACCTTTGTAAGATTCGAATTTGGCTGAAACGATATCCATATACAATTGATAATAGTTGAGAAAGGAGCGAGCAAATGAACATTGTGACCTAGTAATCAAATTCAACTCTTGAAATTGTGCAAGAGAAATTTTCCACCAATAAACCTTAAAATACCACCTGCTCAAAATGAGAGGAATTTTGAGACACAAGTTGGGATGGAAATGGGTTGATTTATTCCCACATGCACTTGACAATCCCATCCCTGGAGACTTCATAATTTCGAGTCTACAATGGAATGAGTGAAGTACGTGAAAGCTTGGGTATGAATTAACAGTGATTTGGTTGTGGAGAAGGGGAAGCCACTTGTCTTTATGGCTAAAAGGGATCATAATTTTGGTTGTTGGATTCATAATATCACTTGATGGGTAATAAACTTAGCAGATGGGGTTATGCCCCATCCTCCCATTTTTTCCAAAAATTCCTAGGGAATTTGACATCCTTTGTTTGCACTTTCATCAATGACATAGTTCAATTTTAATGGAATATGATACAAGTTATTGTGTGCAAGCTTATGTATTTATGCTATGTATAAATTTAGAAGTGACCGACGCGTCTCGGGTGGACGCTCCACCCACCATCAAGATCATTCAAAGCTATTCCATAATAAAAAAGAACAGGGCAATAGAGTATAAATAGAAAATTAAAAACTAGTCGTTTATTATAAAAACTAGCCATTAATTATAAAAATTATAGATAAAAATGTTTGGGGATAAAGTTGAGAAAAATAAGGTTGAAAAAAATGATATAAGTCCAATAATTCATGGAATCGTTGGAGACTATGGAAACGTGTAATGATTCTCTTGTGCTTTGGGATATTAGTGAGAGATTGGTCCATCGTGTGTTGGAGGTTGATTGAATCCCCAAAAAATGAAATGTCCTTAATACACAAATTATTTTCTAACAAGAGCCCTTGCTAATGAACCAATCATTTTGGTTGGTTGTTTGTTGCCATACCTAGCAACCAAGCGAATGAAGTTATTTGTTTTCTTTCAAAGTCTTAAAGAAGCCCCACCTGACACTTGCCAAACATGTTAGTCATCTTATTTATTATACACAATCAAGTTATATAGTTGTTTGATTATTGGTGATTTTATATTTTTCATGTGTTTTAAATTATAGAGAAAATAAAAATCCAAACTTTAGTAATTTTTTTATAATGATTTATGTTGATGGAAATATAATGGTTGAGCATTTTATTATTATTAATGTTATTATTATTTAGATGCACACCTTGAAATTCCTCCACCTTCTTGAGGTGAAAGTATGCATGTTTGCGTCTTCAACTCCATAAAGTGGAGGATGAAAGGGTGCATTTGTGGGTGCATTTGTGAGCACAAATGCACCTTTTCCTTTAAAAAATGAGCAATGCTAATGAGAATATGTGTTTACATGCAACTTATCTTTTTCTAGCTATTACTATGTTGGATTAGATTATTACTATATTGGAAGCATATTTTTCTCAATTATGACTAAAATACTAATGAGCAAAGTGGCATAGCAATAAGGTAAATTTACAAAACATGACAATTATATAAGTAAACTTAGATTAGTCCATGGTGTCCAGGTTTCCTTTGACTTTCCACTTAAGCCAAGTATGAAGGATCCTGATGTCCTGTATACTATGAGTTATGCTCCATTGTATCTTCCCCTGTGGAAACTGCTTGGGGGTGAACCAGTCGATGCTTTGTGTGATATAGAATTTTGTATCTCTTCATATATAGGTTTTTCCTTTAGCTCCAAGTAGTGGGATTTATCTTGCAATTCCTTTACTGTTGTTGCTTCTTCCTTCATTTTTTTTCTTTTTGAAATTCCTCATATACCTCTTAGAGTACTAATTTTCCTTTATTATTGACTTTTTGAGCTTTCATCAATGTTAGCTACTTTCAAATTGATTTCAATTCTCTGCCATTGCTTAGTTCCCAATCTCTCCTCCAGGTTTTCCATTTCCTCATGACTAAGGAAATGTTGTCTTAACACTCGTCACAATGAATTTCACACCTCCTAATATCTCTATTCAATTTTGCATGCTTGCAGGAAGTGCACCTGTTGAGATGATTGTATGGAGTTTTTGTTGGCACTACTTTACCTTCTTTATTGAGATCTGTTTTCATAATGGATTGTTGATTCAAATTCAAGTTCAGGTCCAAGGGATTTAGAAGTCACAAGGCTAAGAATTAGAATTCATTAGGGTAAGGGAACATGGGAAACCAATAACATATACCTAGAGCAATGACTTGAAAGAAGTCATTGGAAGGGAGATTCCAAGAACCACTAAGAATGATCGATATTTCCCCTAAGTTTCCTTTACACTATCTCGACCACCTATGTAAGATTCGAATTTGGACCAAGTGATATCCATATGCAATTGAGAAATATTTGAGAAAGAACCAAGCAAATGAACATTGTGATGTACCAATCAAATTCAACTCTTGAAATTGTGCAAGAGCAATTTTCCAACACCAAACCTTAAAATACCACCTTCTAAAAATGAGAGGAATTTTGAGACAAAGTTGGGATGGAAATGGGTTGATTTATTCCCACACGTGCCTACCAATCCCATCCCCTGAGACTTCATAATTTCGAGTCTACGATGGAACAAGTGAAGTACATGAAAGCTTGGGTGTGAATTAACATTGATTTGTATGTGGAGAAGGGGAAGCCACTTGTCCTTATGAGTAAAAGGGATCATAAATTTGGTTGTTGGCTTCATAATATCACTTAATGAATAATAAACTTAACAGATGGGGCATAACATTTTTTCCAAAAATTCCCAGGGAATTTGACATCCTTTGTTTGCACTTTCATCGATGGCATAGTTCATTTTTATTGGAATATGATATAAGTCCAATAATTCAAGGAATCGTTGGAGAATGTGGAAACTTGTTATGATTCTCTTGTGGTCTGGGTTATGAGCGAGAGATTGGTCGATCATATGTTGGAGGTTGATTGTTGAATCTCAAAAAATGGGAATGTCCATAATACACAAATTATTTGCTAAGAAGAGCCCTTGCCAATGAACCAATGATTCTCGTTGGTTGTTTGTTGTCATACCTAACACCCAAGCAAATGAAGTTATTTGTTTTTATTTCAAAGTCTTAAAGAACCCTCACCCGACACTTGCCAAACATGTTAGTCATCTTATTTATTATACACGATCAATTTATCTATTTGTTAGATTATTGGTATTCTTTTGTACTTTTTTTTCATGTAATTTAAATTATAAAAAATTTTAAAAATCCAAACTTTAATAACTTTTATACGTATTTATGTCGATAGAAAAATAATGATTGAACATTATTTATTGTTATTATTTTATTTAAATGCACACCTTAAAATTCCTCCACCTTTTTAAGGTGAAATATGCATTTTTTGCATCTTCAACTCCATAAAGTGGAAGATGAAAGTGTGCATTTGTGAGCACAAATACACATTTCCCTTAAAAAAGAAGAAGTGAATATACGTTTACATGCAACTTATCTTTCTTTAACTATCTATTACTATGCTAGATTAGGTTATTACTATATTATAAGTATCTTTTTCTCGATTACAAGAATATGATAGACACCATACTTGCTCAAGTGAATGAAACTTTGAGATGATCCTAGATGAAGTGAAAATTTGATATGTTATATTTCCATTAGATGTCCACATGGTGGGCCCTTGTCCCTTCTCAATATGTGGTCACGTCCTAATGTGGGCTAAAGTTTGACGTCCTTCTTTGTACTCTATGGCCTCCACAAGCTTAAGCATTAAATTTGCTCCTTATATAATATGTCCACTTTTTGGATAAGGCCACTTTTTGGATAAGGTGACTATGAGAAGGATGTAATGATTAGGTAAGGTTGAAGGTGTACATTTGTGCATATTCATCTTCAAGGCTCAAACACCCATTGTTCAGACTCAAAAGGTGGATGACCGGTTACCTGATGACCCAAAAACCATGGGAGTACTCGGAGCGATGGCGGTGGTGATACCCTCAACGGGCTCTAGGTCGGATCTGTCCAGTCAAATATAAGTTTGTTAATGAGTAGAGACTTGTTAGTGTTTTATAAAGAGTAATAGCATAGAGAATAGGTGGCACTGAGTCACAAGGTTATCCCACAATCATCTTCAAAAAGTGGAAGATGGAAGATGAAAGTGTTAATTTATACACATAAACTTATATTTTTTTCTAAAAATAATGATGATAAAAATATAGATTGTACATAGATTATTTCTCTTTAACTATTTGTATTACTATATCTAATTAAATATTTTTTAATATATTAACTCAATTTATCTAAATTAGCATAGATCCATCTTAAAATCGGATCTACAAGGACCTAAAGAGATCCAATCTCTTGAGGTGCAAACTTCTTTTTAGAGTGAACATTAAGAAAATGCTTTAATTTAACTAATTTGTGTACTTTCCTCTTGAAGTGCAAACCACTTTTTAGAGTGTAAACATCGATGAAGCTTTTTAATTTAACTAATTTGTGTACTTTAATATATAGGTTGTTTTAAATATAATTTGAGTCCACATGTTATTTTTTAAAATATTTGATTAGTTTTTATCTTTTTTTTTTTTAAAGGACAAGTGTAAGCTCTAGGATGAATACGGAAGGAGTTACACATCTCCTCCTATTGGGCTGTAAAAATAGGCCTCTTCAACGTAATAACACAAATTTAATATACAAGCTACTTTTACTCCATTGTAATGAAACTTTGCATGATTTTAAATAAACTAAAATTTTGATATCTTATATTTCCATTAAATTAGTGCTTCGATGATCCTTCCTTGAGTGATTTTAATAAAATAAAATTGGTTAACCTTTAAAGTTTATAACCATCTAACATTTTTATCTATAAACTAGTTCTTGATATAGCATATCCACTTTTTTAATAAAATAGTCATATAGTTAAATATTTTTATTTTCTATAAATTATTTGATTAATAACATTAATATAAAATTCTTCAATAAAAAAATCACAATATTTATGTTAATTATAATAATCAACCACTATAACTAAAACATCAAAGCAGGAGCTAGATACACAACCCATTATCCAATTTACACCCAACAGGGGAATGCCAATCTGAATAAGCAAAAGTCTAAGAAAAGCCCAGTTTACTCTATCAAAGGCTTTAACCAGGTCAAGTTTTAAAACCATGATGCTAGAATTCTTAGTCTTGATGGAGTGTAATAATTCTTGGATAATGCCTACATGTTCAGTTATCTGTCTATCCTTGAGAAAGCCAAATTGTTGGGCAGATATAGATCTGTTGAGAATAGGCTTCAGTCGAAGGGCAACAATCTTAGAGATGGCCTTGTAGACCAGGTTACATAAGGAGATGGGACGAAAGTCAGCAAAAGTCAAGGGCTTCTCACACTTAGGTATCAGAGTCAAGAAAGTAGAGTTTAGAGCCCCAGAAATTTTCCCATGTGTTCTAGCCTGCTCCGCAGCCAAGACTAGTTCCTCCCCCACCAGGTCAAAAAAGGCTAGGAAGAACTCGACTGGCCATCCATCAGGGCCCTGGCTCTTATCCTTCTTAAACCCTTTTAGTACAGCTTCAACTTCCTGGATCGATATGGGCTTAAGGAAACAATCAATATCTTCATCAGTAGTCATATTCGGGAAGAGTCGGATAACTCTAAGTTGGTCAGCAATATTAGTAGACTTGTCATCACCAAAAAGATCACTAAAGTGTTGTTTGCCAAGCAACTTTAGTGCAAGGTCCTCAGAAACAGGATTACCATCCTTATCATTTAGCGACCAAATAGTATTAGTGTTCCTTCTAGCAGATGCATATGAGTGAAAAAATCTCGTGTTTGCATCCCCTTCCTTTATCCACTGGACTCTACTTTTCAGCCTCTGAGTGGTAATCTCATGGGCCCAATATTTTCCTTTCCTAGCTCGAAGGATTTTCAATTTATCAGCATTGGAAGCAGATAAGAGACCGGAATCCTCCATTAAGATATTAGATATACCTTCATTAATTTCCAGGATCTGCTGCTTCCTTTCATGGTTTTTCACCCTCTCCCAATCTTTAACAGTACATTTAAGTCTGCGCAACTTAAGAGTAAGGGCATCCATATGGCTATAGTCATCCATGTCCAGAGGGGTCTTCCACGAAGAAAGGACCAGATGAGCAAAGTCTTCCTCCAAAATCCAAGCCCTATTAAATTTAAAGGGCCAACTGAGAGAAAAAATTCGAGCCCCACTCCAGGAAAATAGGATAGTAATCAGAAACATCAGTAGGGGTAGCCCAAGTTTTGTAGAAGGAAAGACAGGGGATAAGAGATTCAAATAGAAGAAACCGGTCCAACCTTTTACTAATACCTGCCTCCCTCGAGTGCCGATTTCTCCAAGTAGGGCCAGGGAGATTCATAGAGAGGTCCACCAACTTGTTATAGGAAATTAGCTGAGAAAAAAAAGGGGCCAAGGGGTCAATCCTAGCCTTACTTCCCCAGAATTCAGAAGATGATATGGTAAAATTGAGGTCCCCAACCAATAGTAAATTAGGTAGTCTAAGTAGTCCACCAGCCACCAAGTTATTCCAGTAAATAGTTCTTTGAGTGTAGGGCTCGTAGCAATTAATAACAGTAAAAGTCTCAGACAGACCTTTAAAGGTTGCTTTAAGAATGATACCAGCCAAAGAAGTGAAAGCTTTACAACGGATGAAGTGAGGGTTCCAGCCAACAAGCAGGTTTCCAAAAAGGCCCGAAGCATCAGAAGCACAAAATTCCCAACCAGGTTTAAGTTTGGAAAACAAAAGAAGAGATTGGAAGTAACAACACATAGTCTCTTGAATAAGAATCATATCAGGGCTTAAGTCAGAGAATAATCTACAGGGGATTTTTGTTTGGTAATCCCTCCAAACCCCCGAATGTTCATGGACCGAATTTTCATGGGGAAACATGCTCAGCATGTGTGCTTGCTCTAAGAACCTATGAGGGAACATGAGAGATATGGGTTTGTCTAGCTGCATTCTTGAGTCTAGTCGAAAGAGGAGTATAAACCCTCGTAGCCCCAGGATCTTCCAATGGTGGTTTCTTGGATTTCCTAATGGTCACATTTTTAAAACGGATATAGTCCAAGGGTAAAGAAGAAGGAGAGATAGGATTCTTATCAAAACAGATCGAGAGAGTTGTAAGGAGTGAGGGGTCCTAGAATGTCGGTGCTTCAGGAGGACTAGATGAAGTGGCAATAGGTATGGGTACAATGCTTCCAGGTGGGGACAAAGGGGAGTAGGTGATAAAGAAGGGGAAGAAGAGGACAGAGGGAGAAAAGGATAGTGATCCAAAGTGAAAG
Organism: Pseudotsuga menziesii; assembly: GCA_001517045.1. Classification (NCBI taxonomy): domain Eukaryota; kingdom Viridiplantae; phylum Streptophyta; class Pinopsida; order Pinales; family Pinaceae; genus Pseudotsuga; species Pseudotsuga menziesii. Next base: position 22,445 of record LPNX010223725.1, read on the forward strand.
GAGGAGGTCCATCTACAGCTAAATGCTCTGAAGAGGAAAGTGGATCCAAGACAATAGAAACCTCAAGGTTCTCCACAGGGCCAGAGCGGGAGTGAAGAGCAACAGCTTCCATATCTTCAATATACATTAGCTGACCTTTCGAAATATTTTCAGAGGTAGAAGGTGAAGATGAAGCCTAGATAATATCAATAGAGTCCTCCAGAGGTACATCAAGGATAGGTGTGACAGCAGGAAGAGGTGGGTCAGGTATAGGTAAGGAATTAAAACCACGCTTAACAAGATAACCTATGCGAAGGGGTGACAAGTATTTCGGAGGTGTGTAGTTTCATGACAGACATTACACCTAAACGACATATGCAAATAATCCAGTCTCTGGGTAAATACCCGATCTCCACAGACAATATCTAATTCAGGAATAAGGCCTTTGGTAATATCAACTTCAACCAAGACTTTAGCCATCTGTTTGTCAAAAATAAGATGGAATTCTTTCTCAAGAGCAACAAAATGCCCAATCAGGTTCGCTAGAGAAACAAGGATATCCTTATTCCAAAGAGGATAGGGTAAAGCAAGAAAAAGTACCCAAAGGTGTCTGATGGTCACCCTTTCAGTGAGAGGGTCGAAACCCGAGTGCAATTGATTCAAGACTAAGGAACCATCCATAACAAGCCACATGTTCTGAAGGATTAGAGAAGCATATGACTCTTCAATAAATAGAAAAACCAACCATCTGTTAGCAAGGAGGCTAATAGAAGGCACATAATGTATGAGAGGCTTCCAATGAGAAGTTTCCCATTCGACCCAACCCTCCTTCGACAATGATCAGTACTCCAGCCTACCTATAAGAGCCCTACGGCATAGAGTCTCCACCTTCTCCATAAAAAAATCATGCCCAAGAACAAAACGGGGTTTCAGTTCAAGGGCCTTTAGGACTTTGGCTTTACGTTAAGAGGAGATAATATGGCGACCCTTTCCAGGGTGAAGATTCCTACTAACTTCTATCGGAGCACCCATGTCACGGGATAGAGGACCGATGGAGCCTAGTCACAGACAAGGATCCCAAAGGCCAAGCCAACCCCCTTGTGAAAACCGCATAGCGGGGAACAAACCCAGTCACTCCGACAAGAAACAAGAAGGCAGGAAGACCATACAGGCCAACAAATCTTATAGGACAGGCACCAAAATGAATCAAGGGACCTAGCCCTCACCCGTGACCACACCGAAAGACCCACAGATAGATACCCAAAGAAAAACCCACAACAAGAGTGAAAGACAAAACCCGACAGGTAAACCAACACAGGCCATAGGCCAAGCCGGGATGCCAAGCCAAAACCCTGCGAATAAGCAAGGCAGGAAACAAAACCAGTCACTCCGGCAAGAAGCAAGAAGACAGGTTAACCAAACAGGTCGACATCCAAACAGGCATGCATCCAAGATGAGACAATAGACCCAACCCTCACTAGAGACCACATTGAAAGACATGCAGACAGAAACCCTAATTACTAAAGTAATTCCCACTTTTTACTACATGGTTGGCACTAACCCTCGATTGAGGGTGAACTCCATGTGGGGTTAGCGGCCATCAAGCCCGTAAACCCTAGAAAGGGTAAACAACTAAGCCCCTGACCAGAACCATAAAAAAATAAAGAAAAGTTCATAGAATAAATAGGAATACTTGGAGTCAGGACAGTCCTGACAACAGAGAGGAGACCGAAAATCCAGGGCCATGGTCAGCAGAGTTCCATTCGGTTCAGCTTCTTCTGCCAAAACTCCAGTATTCCGCAGCAGTGGAACCACAAAGCTATCCGTGACCAAGCCGTATTCCTGAAGCCCAGCCAAACCAAGACAGAAGCGACATTCCCCATCATACCCGGGCTCACCGAAGGTTTCAAAGTGGTCGGGGGTATCCAAAAAACCTGGGTCAACATACCCATGTGGGATAACAGACCCAAAGGGTGAGAAAATTATAGTTTTCCGGACACAATCAACCAGGTCACCATTCAGCACCCAAAAGAATCATACGCTAGTAAACACGAAATCAGCCCGGAGAATACGACCCGACATCTCAGGTAACCGCAAAAAAAAAACAAAAAAAAACCAACAACCCACGGTGCAATGCAACCCTCCAACCGCGCCTCAAAAATCCCACCTAAAAACCAAAAGCATGTCCACACTGGTCCAGAGATTAAAAGGAAACCCCGGTCAGAAGGTCTAGAAGCCATGGAAGTCGAAAACCGTGAAACCCTAGCAGGTTTCCATATGCTCAGAGCTGTTCACCAACTCGATGTGGTGTCATAATCGTTGAGTTCAATTTAAAAAATGGTTAATGATTAGACATTAAAAATTTCTTTGTCTTTACTCTTTCAATAAAAGTTGTGATGAAATTAATAAATCAACCACTTTGTAAACCTAAGATCTCGCGACTCGCGAGTCTCAACTATTGCATTTAATGTTTATAAAACTTGTTAATGATTAGGCATTAAAAAAAAATTGTCTTTACTTTTTCAATAAAAGTTGTGATGAAATTAATAAATCAATGACTTTGTGAAATTAAGATTTTGCGAGTCTCAACTATATTACGTCTACAAGATCCTATGGAGACATTAAATAAGGTCCTTATATAGGGATGTAAGTAAAACCTAAAGGATTTATATCTGCGAGATGTAGAACAGTTGGTGGCGGGGTATGGTTAAGACGCCTCTTAAGATGAAAGGTCGTCGGTTCTAATCTCGTTGGATACCAAAAAATCCAACCATGTTAAGGGTTGGTGCGGTCTAGGCTGGGTGCGATCCCCGGGTGATTTTGACGGCTTAGATGCCCCTGGTTCATGGTTACTTAGCCAATGGCAACCCTGCTAGTCAGGGGGGTTCCACCACTTTGCCAAAAAAAAAAAGTATAACCTAAAGGATTTGACCGCTAAATCTTCTGCTCACAACTTACAATAATCGAACACTTGAGCTAGCTCACTAGGATAGATTGTTAGAGTTAATATAAGCAAAAAACAAATACTATTTAATAAACCAAAAAACAAAAACGAATATGAAAAAACAAAAACAAATTGTTACTAGTTTCTTTAACCACCCTTTAAGTGAAGCTTATTTAATTTTTAATCAAGATATATTTAACAAGCTACTAGGACAATGAAATGAATCCATGTTGTACACTTGTTACACTTGACCTAATCTTGTTGATATGAGATAAGATCGAAATGCCTATTGGCATAATTTATAAGGAATTTATTCTCTCTTCTTGTCTAGATAGATTAATTTTACTAGCTCCGGCTTTAAGGTTTTCTTATCTTCTTACCAGGACTAAGCAATTCAGGGACTAAGAACTGGAATAAGTCGGTTGTGATGACATCAAGTACAAACATGCAGGGGTTCAAGTGCTTCCCAAATTTAGTTAGTTACTGACGCAGACATTGATACAAAAGTCTAGTCTTAGTGGACGTTAACCACCACCACCACCACCATCATCATCATCATCATCATCAAAAATAATGTAGTTATGAGAATTTCATTTAATATTGTTGCAAAGTTGTTAAAATCATTAAATTTTAAATAGCTTGAGATCCAACGATCCGACAATAACCCTGAAACAACATTAAATGAGATGCCCCATGTTAAATAATTTTCACCATTAAATAAACATATTGTGGATCTCTCGATTCTTCAAGGCTGAGGCTAGGGTTTTCCAAAGATTTCGAAGGCTGTGACTAGGGTTACACATGTAATAGGTGCATTGGTAAGAACCTACACAGTTTAATAAAAAAAACATTAAATAGACGGGTACACAACATTAAATAGACGGTCAATTTGTGCTGAACCCACCTCGAATCATCCTTTGAGCTTTTTTAATGGATTTGAAAAATTAAACACACAAAATTAGCCATAAATGCTTGCTGACGGGAGCGTGCCACGTACTGCTTACGTCTATGAAAGGATTCCCGATGGGAGGGTCACCTCCTGCCAGCGAATCAAAACCAGACAAAAATACAAATATTTAAAAAAACAATTACTAAAAAAACGAAACGTTATCCACATTACAGAAAATAAATAAAAATCAACCCATTTACCTAATACAATTGACCGAATTATACATGGGAGTAAGCTATCTACCCACCATTTGTACCCGGTTCATTTGACATCGTCGGGTGATAGCTTTAGTTTACTGTTTTACCTCTCCGTGAACATAATAACTTAAATTGGGATCAATTTCTAGAGTATAATTTTTTTATTATTGTAATGTAAAGATTTTAAGAAAAAGTAAATAAAAATTACATAATAGATTATTTTTAAAGCTTTACAAATAAGGGTTTAAGATGGAGTTATACTATTTTATTTAATTTTTTATCTAATTAATCAAAATATATAATACATATTTTAAAAAATTGTAAATTAAATAAATTAAAATTAAATTGAGTAAAATTTGTAAGTGTAAATTTTGTCTCTAAAAAAAATTAAAATAATTTACTTTATACCTAAATTTTAATTTCTTTATATATATACATATATTTAAATACATTAATTTTCTCATTTTTTTTTAACTTAGGTAATTATCATGAGGCAATCCTCAAACACTTTCGCTCATTTCAAAGATGGTATGTACAACAAACCCTAGATTCTTCAGAGCACAATGCTCATCTCACAACCACATGACCCTAAATCCAATTCACATTAAAATATCTTTATTTACAAATTTGAGCAAAGAGTTTTTTATTTTTATTTTTTGTGTTTCTTGCTATTTGAATAAAATTAATATATGAAATAAAATAATTTTAAAATGAATTTCACATCTAAAATTTAAAGGGTAGGCTAATCTTGTAGCAATCTCCTATCACCTTGTTGGGACTAGATGACCCAACAAGTCTAAATTTTGATCGATGTAGAACTCTAAAATAGGGTAAAACCCCAAGGTAAGTTTTATGATGTATGGAACTTGGATATTGCAAAACTTGGGCTACCTCTAAATTTTTGGCCAAATTCAATTTCAGTTTGTGCATAAAAATGAGAACCCTTTGTTACGAGTTTAACTTCAATTTTAAATAGGTAATAATCAAATTCTTATATATTTTCTCAAAGTATATCTATCTTTCATATATGTAATCCCCATTTTCTTCCAATTATTTTATTAGTATCACTAAATTACTTATTAAGAGTTGTATAGTGTTTTTAGAAAACTTAGAATCAAACTTTTGGAGTCAATTCCAGAGTCATCGTTGAAAGGAACCATTAGGTAACAAAGGTTGTGTTATATCTCAAATAGACACTTCTCTATCCATGACGACAATTCAAAGATGACACTCAAATGTCATTGATCGTTCACAAAAATGGACACTTGTGGATGGAAGATCCCATGATTTAATCCCTAATGATGGCCCTATGCATTAAAAGTGAGATCCAAGGACAATTCCCTTCATCCTGAAAAAGTTTCAACCATAAAATAGTGAATTCACACATTGAAAATTAGTAGGGCATGAATCATTCACGTGTTGCCCTTGACAAAGGTGCAAATGGAACACAAACTACCAATTCACACCTTTCACACTAGCAAGGCATGAACCATTTACACGTTTCCTTTGGTCAGGGCACGAATTCCCCATAATTTCATGAAAAAACAATAAAATTTGAAATTGGAATTTATGGAATTTTATCAAACTAATTTACTCGGTTGTAACTTACTGAACCACTTGGAAACTATCTCCAACTCTCTCCATCAAACATAAAAGGAGATGAGATTGTTCGAAGGGACACCCAAGATAGCAAGATAATGTTGGAAGAATCACTCATCATCACACCCCTCATTCCCATCCACATCAATAGACCTTGTCGTTGATATCCTATATCCTTTAGTGCAGAAGTTGTTGCCCTCAAGTGACTTCGGCCCTTATATAATTCGGTAGATTGGAGTAGGACTGTCGAAGTGCAAGAGCAAAGAGACCATATCTTCGACTTCGATAAGGTTCTTGGCAATGAAAAGGTATGAGTTGTACATGTTTCACTATCATAATTGAATTTTGACATCCTTCCCTCCCCTAAACACGTGTTTCATATGTTTATCATTGACTTGAAGACACCTTGAAGAATGTTTAATGGTTTATGTTGAAAATGATTAGATAGTTTATGTTATGTTTGTATTTCAAGTTATTTTCATTCTTCAATATACCTAGATTTGTTTGAGGATGGTGGCTTTGTTTATTTTACATGTTGGAATTGGGAATAAGGAGTAGATATGGAAAAGAGGCAAATGAGTAACTTAGGATCAACCTTCAAAAAAGGTGCATACTCCTCCTCCCTATAATATATTCTCCTTCTTATATTTGCTTGTTAGAGTCTTCTAAGCAGTTTGATTCATGATTGAGACTCTTCTTAACTTGTAGATTGGGTCATTAAGGTCAATTTCTCTTTATTTAGTAGGTTGGTGACCTCTCCCTAATCATAGGCTTTAATTTTGAACAATAGAACTAGTGACTTTGTTAGGGAGAGATAGCCTCTATATGTCCCTTGTTGATTGATTTATCAATCCATTTTTTGGTGTTTTAGTCTCGAATAGGTCTTAACATACCCCAAACATATTAAAATTCCTATGAAATTTGAATTTTCCCTGATTTTTGTCCTCTTTAGTCCACCTCAGGTTCCATTCATACTTTCCTTCGGTTACAAGAGCGAATGGTAGGGAAATTCACGCTTTCTAGTGTAGACATGTGTGAATGTTCACTCCTTTTTTTCTAAATAGGTGTGAATTAGTCAAAGCTTTGACTTTTTCTTAGTTCTATCCCTCGTTCTCTTGAAAGACTTGGGTTGTTTGGATTCTATGAGCATTATTAGAGAAAAATCCAACTTAAAAAAGGCCTGCTAAGAAAAACTTAAGAAATAAATAAAATAATGCCATGTAGAAAATATTTTAATATCATTTCAATTATTTTACTTTTATCAAGTTATACATTATATGTCACTTTCATCAAAACGACCTTATCTATCTATTTTATATTTAAATTAATTTATTAGCATAAGACTTAATAAAATTTGTTAACCCAAATTTCAACACACCATTTCAAATTTCTTATGGTTTTTCCCAGATGGGTTTCCACGTTAAATGTTGTCTATGTGTATATTTGATGAATGTCCTTATTTCTAATGACTATATGTTGTGAACAAATGTATGTGTATTTTCTTATGAACGAGTCCTTATATGCATATGTCACATTGTTGTTAGTTGGAATCGCTAATAAGGAATTGTATTAACTATTGTAATCTATGTTGACGGATAAGTAGATTAATATCTTGAATGCACATAATAAGAGTAAGTAATATAACCACCAATTTCAGTTAAGCAATATAGTAAGGTTCCTAAGAAGAGGAAATCCCCACACAAATGCATAAACCCAGTTCCGAAAGTTATCCATAAGAGATATCTCGGGTGAGATTGCATTTGCATCGCAGGTGCTACCAATTGAGCCCTACTCTGTCGGGGCGATATCTTGGGATTTCTTGACATACAAACAAGGGTTTGAACCTGGGTCGAAGGGAGAAACGCCAACAAATGGTTTCATTTCTGGGACCATGAATCATTTTGTGAGGGATATGTTTTGGCATATGATGAAGCTGAAAATTCAAGAGTGGGTGGATTCTAAAGCATTAGAGTTTGCATGAGAAGAAAGTGAAGGATCATGGCTGAATCCAATAAAGTGGTTGGAGCAATACCTCTATACAGATATTCATGAAAAATTCTTTTGGGAGTTCCCTATTTTGTTTTATGAGTGTTTGTTGAAGCTAGCAACCTAACAAAAAAATTTCAAAGGAGGAGAACCGACAGAGTGGAGTCCTTAGCTGATTCAACAACTGAAAAGAACTAGCAACCCCATATCCAGGGCTATTGATTTATGGGTTTATAGTATTTTGGGCAGATATATCACAAAAATCAGTGTTGACACTATAATGTCATATAGTGAAGTAGAAAGAGAATTTTTCCAAGGACCCAGAGGAAGGTATTTGACATATTTGAAAATATGGATCAAAATGCTCGTATGCGAGAAAATGATCTTGAGAATGGAATCAGATGAGTAAAGAACTGTGTTGAAACACTTGGGTTATGTCATAGAAAAAGTGTGAGAAAAATGGAGAAAAGTAAGTTGAGATGTTCCCTCGTGATAGAGGAATTGCGTTGGAGGGTGGATGTTTAATAAGTGGAAGGAGATTTTGGTCAAGAAAAAGAAGAAGAACTGTGAGTAGAAGAGGAAGTTGCAGTATGATCAGAGGAGAATATTACGAGTTGGCATCGCACTTTGATGAGTGTTATTACGACGAGGAAGAGGAATACCATCCTATCCCTGAAAGGGAAGAAGAAGAAGAAGAAGCCCCAGATCCAGAGTACGAATACGACACACCTACGAGCCCGCATACGTCTCTGGAGGTAAGGTCTAGAAACTCATATCCTAGTGGGTTTGTCAATACAAGTAATACTAACTGTGGGAATAGTGTACAAGGGAATCTTTCTAGCCAATTTTTTAACCAGCAGTACTAAGGACCAATATAATGGTTGGGAATGATATTAAGCTTCTGATATTCAATGGAAATGGGTTAGAAGACCCAGAGAAACATTGGTTTTTATGTGAAGCCGTATGGACTGTGTGACAAGTCCAAGATGAAGCAATAAAGAAGGCACGGGTGATCACAACCCTAAGGGGTCATGTGCTGGACTGGTATATGAATTTCTCTGTGGTTTTGATAGGGTTCGCACAGAAAGCACTCAACCAAATATGAGTAGGAGTAATAGATGAATTCAGAAATCCCAAATCTGAATATCAGTGTATTACAGAGATTAAAGATATTAAGCAATTGTCTACGAAGTCTATGTGGGACTTTGACCAGAGATTTAATATGTTGATGGCTAAAGTAAGCTTCCAGATGTCAAACATACAACAAAAAGAATGGCTCATTGCAGGTTTGTTACTGTACATCCTGATTCCCTTAATGCAACAAAATATCATGTCACAAACTAATGCGCTGGAGTTGGCTATGAATCTTGAATCCACACATGTAGGATATATTGGTGTAGTAATGATGCAAATTCAATCACAAATAGCCAACCTTACGCTACAACTCCAGTACATTAAGATAGGGAAGGAAGTCTAAGAAGAAATTCAGTGTACCAGATGCAGAACTGAGGGACACCACAAGGACTATTTCCCAACGTTCATGAACTATGTCGCATCGGGAGCACTGAATCCGATAAATACGCAAGGGATTCCTTGGTGTAGAAGATTCCATACTAGAGGCCATCGGTCGAAAGAGTGTTTGTACTTATAGAAGATTGTAAGTGCACCAACTAGCTTATATTGTAAATTTTGTAAATCAGTAAGATACAATGAGAAGGACTACAGAGCATTCCAGCTGTTGCAAGAGAAAATTGTTGACACATATTTAATGAAAAATGAATATAAGATGCAAGCCAAGTGGGATCAAGATCAATATACAAAAAATTCAGTATCCTCGGCTGCAGTATCCACATAATAAATACCTGCAACAACAATACCCTCAACCTAGGGGTGGTGGAAATTTTTGAGGTCGACGACAAGGAGGAGGATTTGGTCGTGGAAGAGTGCAAATCATATACTATAATTGTGGGAAACCAGGACATTTTTCTAGGGACTGTGTGAGCCCTACAAAGACATGTTCATTTTTCAAAGATTTGATCATACTGTCGAATAGAGTTCGCAATTGATTGTGAAGTGGCAGGATATAAATGTGGTGAATCCAAACCCTCCATAGAATCCCAATATGAACCCCAACCAAAATATTGAAAAGATCTCTTCTAAGCCAAGGGAACCAAATATTCCTATCGCAACAAGGGGAGGTGTTGCGATTGGAGCATACCAAGAAACATAGAATGAACAACCACAGGTGCAACCAGTAGCACAAAAGAAAACTCCATTTGACGTCCTAAAAGAAAAGAAAGTTTTCTTGGACATGCGACCATTTTTTTTTGACAAGAATCAAGCGTTGACGTTTTCTACTACATTACCAAGAAGATGAATAATGGATATGCCTAAAAGGTTTGATCAGTTGTTCTGAAAGAAAAACGACGAGAAAGGTTAGTAAGCTTAAATATTTTTTTAAAAGTTGCTTATCGCGAATAAAAGATAAAGATGTTGTCACAGAATTGACAGCTCTAACAAAAGAACCTCAACAAGAGCTCCGACCAGACATAAGAGTTAGCCATGAGGGAAAAATATTAAAGATCGGTCGCGAGTTAAGGATGACTGCCCATATAGGAGATTATGATATGGACTATATCATCCTAGACTTGGAATCTCATGTCAACATCATGCCAAGAAAAACATGGCGTAACTCAGATTAGCAAATTAGTCAAAAGTCCTACCTATTGATCTACTAACTCAAGTGCTTGTCAAGGTAGAAGGTCGGAAAACGTATGCTTTCCTTGAATTAATCGACATTTTTGATGACACAAACCCATATCATACACTTTTGGTGATCATTTGGGTGATTGATAATCAGACCATCATCAATTTCCAGAAAATAATCTTAACATTTGAAGATTCAAAGCTAGGGGTGGTTGCAGCAATAGATCCGCTAGAAGGTCAAAGATACGTCGAGCCAGTAAATAGTGAAGGTCAAGGCGATTATCTGGACCATATTTATAACATGACGTCTACAAGGGACAATTATGTAAATCCAATGACCGATAAAAATCTTATTTGGTGGAGTATTAGTTCCTATACATTAGATTTTGGCAAAGCATTGGCAAATTGGCAGAATAAGATGCATGAAGTATCAAAGAGAAGGTGCGCAAGGATTACACGGTCGATGCAATGGGTAGGAATCAAGGTAAGTGATCTACCCTCATATGAAGGTTTACCTAAACTTACATGTTTTCTAATAGATTTTGAAGAAAAAGTCACAGAACATTAGCGCTTGTCCGCCCTGGACTTTGCACTGAAAACTACACCCGCCAGATGGTGGGTCGCACATAAAGAATCTGTCTTTGAATGGAAAAAATGTTGAATATTGATGGAGATAAGGTTCATAGAAGAGATCAGATATACTGATAAAAAATATACAAGATTGACTAATCCTGTCGAACATATAGAGTATTATCATGCGACATGGGAGGCATGTACACGACATGAATGGGTTCATCTATTCATACACACATTAGATATGATACCAAGGAACTAGTATACATCAGTTGAACTAAGGTGAGGGACTATTGAATGGTATGAATTATCTATTAGCTTCATACACATATTTGACTTTGTTGATGATCATTCGTTGATTGATGCAAAATTGCGAGTAATAAAGGTAAAGATATTTAAGATATCCATATCACAATGACAAACTTCAATCAACGCAACACAACAATCCAACATTAGATGGAGTGTTATAATGTGATGGGAGAACCTGATGATGATGACCCACTCAACGTAAATATACTTGATTCTGAAGGTACGTGTACAGTGGAAGGATTTTATAGTTCTAGTGATCAATTTAAGAATCCACTAAAAGTCAAGAAAATCAACGTTCGCTCCCTGGAAAATCCAAAATTTTCCAATATTGGAGATTATTGGGACGATGAGAATGTCAAGAAGATCACAGACCTATTGCATGAGTTTCAAGATATGTTCCCTATGAAATTCTTAGAGATGAAAGGGATTACCAGAGACCTTGGAGAAATGAAGATACCTTTAAATCCTGACACAAAACCTGTCAAGCAGTGACCATACCGATTGAATTTGTGTTATAAAGAAAAGTAAAGGCATATTTGGAACAAATTTTGGATGCAGGTATCATAGAACCTCTAGAAGAATCAGAGTGGACAAGTCCAATAACAGTGCAAGATAAAAATACTACTAGTGAAGTGCGTATTTGTGTCGACCTAAGAAAATTGAACGATGCTTGTTTACATGACCCATTTCTGAATCCATTTATAGATGAGGTACTAGGGAGTGTCGGGGGTCAAGAGAGTTACTCATTCACTGATGTGTTCTCTGGATTCCATCATATTAGAATAGCAAAGGAAGACTGACACAAGAGAACCTTTGCGATGGAGTGGGGATGTTTTCAATACATAATAACGTCCTTTGGACTCAAGAATGCTCCTGCTATTTTTTCCAAGATAGTAGTTACTACCTTCAAATATTTTATTCATAAATTTCTTGAGGTCTACTTATGTTAATATTTCATATGCTAAGCTAGATATCATGAGTGTTTAATCCAAATTCACAACAGTAGCATATGCAGAATCACTGAAATAAACACAATCACAAGATAGACACAATATTTATCCCGGGAAACCCTCAAGGGGAAATAAACCCTTCAAAACTTCCTTTGTATAAGATGTATAAGTTAAAACCCCAAAACAAGTATTATCCTCCTTGTTGATTTGTCTCCCTCTCTCTCCTATGAGCTACACAAGTGAGTGAGTCTATGTTCTAATGAGGAACACAACTCCTCTATTTATACACTTTAAGTCACTTGACTTTTACCCTAACAAGTCGGCCCCACTAAATTGACCTGGACGACTTCACCTATGAAGACTCAAAACAATATTTATTATATTCAGTGGGGTACTATTGAATTGACTTACAATAGAGGCTTTACCTCATGACTCTATGATGACCAATTACAATAATAACATCCCGACAGAGGAATAATAACATCTCCCTTGGGGTACATCAATAAAATACATTTAAAATATCCTTTGAAGTTACAATATTTCAACACTCCCCTTTAACGAGAAGGGTATTCTACTTACAACATCATCATCAACTATAGGAGTAGCGAGAAAGAGTATCTTCAGCAATATCAAGGTAATACATCTATACGTCATAGGAATTTTTCAACAATCATCAGTATCCGGAACAATTACCCTTCAATGTCTTCATCTTCTGCAACACACGATCACTTGATTCTTTTACAACAACACTTTGATATTCCAATCCTTCAAAGCAACACTTCAATCTTCTTGATCCTTTGCAACAGTACTTCGATCTTCTCAATCCTTTGCAATAGCACTTTGATATTCTGATCCTTTGCAACAACACTTCGATCTTTTGATCCTTTGCAGCAGCAGTTCGATCTTCTTGATCCTTTGTAGAATCACTTTGATCTTCTCGATCCTTTGCAACATCACTTCGATATTCTTGATCCTTTGCCACCACACTACCTGCAGTATACATGATCTCTTTGCGGGATGATCAATCCCTATCATTTTAGGACATAGTTCCAAGGATGATGCAATCCTCCATCATTCTACTCCCCCTAAACAAGGAGGGTCCATAGTATCGACTAGCTGAATCGTATACAACTGAGTGTAGATCTCATCTGCATGTGAATGTAGGACTTGCCGTTTGTAAGAACTCATCGTAGACCATCCTCATCATGTTAAATCTAGGACCACTCCAAGCGAGTGTTATACTATGACATCTACAAGTAAATGTAGGCATACTGTCCATGCAAGAGTATCGTCTGTGACTGTAGATATTGAACGCACCTAGATGCATGCCCTCATTGTAGGACATCCTCAACACTAAAGCTAGGACCACTCCATGCGAGTGTTATAATATGGCATCCATAAGGACTCATTGTTGGACATCCTCAATGTGAAAGCTAGGACCATTCACAAGAGAATGTTATACTACGACATCCACACATAAATGTAGGTACACTCTCCATGTGAGAGTAACGTCTGCAAGGAACATCTATACCACACCTAAATGCATGCCATGTCATCCATAAGGACTCATCATAGAGCATCCTTAGATTCAAATCTAGGATCACTCCTAAGCGAGTCCTATTCTACAGTGTCCACAAATGAATGTGGGTAATATCCATGCGAGAGTAGTGTCTGCAGGTCCATCCTTAGGTAGTAAGGACCACTCTCAAGAATAGAGTGTTATTTCCTACAAGACCATCCTCAAGAGAGGATACTATCATCCACGAGTGAATTTCAGACCTTGTCAGCATCTTCAAGCGTACTTTGCCTCTTTCATACTAGAGATTCACTGTCATTCCATCATCAGTGACAGTCTTATCATCACACCCACTTTCTAGAGAGGATCCATATCATCAACCTGCTCCCCCTTTGTATGAGGAGGGTTCATATATTCGACCTGTTCTTCCTCAAGCTGCTATCTACTCTGCTTCAGCTGTGCTGAGAGAAAAACTAGACCGTTTCTTACTAAACCATGAGATCATGGCAGATCCTAGACAATAACATCCACCTGGGGTGCTCTTTTTTTCTGCGGCACTTCCTGCCTAATCTGAGTCTGTATCTCCATATAATCTATAGTCATGATCTCTAACATAGTAAAATCTCAAGTCTATCGTACCTTTAAGGTACCTCATCACATGTTGTGCAACTATTAAGTGAACCCATCTAGGTTTAACTAGATATTGACTTAAGGTCTTCACAACAAAGCATATATCTGGCCTTGTATTCTTCAGATACATCAATGACCCAATAATCTGTCTGTACTGAGTCATATACACTAACTCTAATGATTCATCAAATAACAACTTCGGGCTTGTGGCTATGGGTGTGGCCATGGCTTTACAATACAACATATCAAATACTTTCAAGATTTATACTAAATACTTTCCCTGGTTCAGAAACATTCCTTTTGGGATCTGCAAAACTTCCATCCCAAGGAAATAATGCATCAATCCAATATTTGTCATCTTGAATTCTTCAGCTAGATTCTTCTTGCAATTTGTGATATGTTTTTCATTTCCTGTCAGAAATAGATCATCCACATACAGTAATAGTATGACAGGTTCATCATCCATAATCTTCATGTAAAGGTTAAGATCAACTTTACTTTTGGTAAAGCCCAAGCTTGTCAAGAAGCTATCTATTTTACCATACCAAGCTCTATGAGCTTGCTTCAATCCATATGGAGCCTTTTTGAACTTACATACATGAGTCACTCTGTATTCAACTTCAAATCCTTGTGGTTGTTCGATGTAAACATATTCCTCAATCACACCATTTAGTAAGGTTGTGTTTACATCCATCTATTGTAGATCCCACTTCATCAAGGAAGAAAGTGCCATGATGGTTCTGATGGAAGTGTACCTTTATTCTGGAGCAAATGTCTCTTCATAATCAATACCCTCTTTCTGAGAGAATCCTCTAGCCACAAATATTTCCTTGCACTTTTAAATACTTCCATCAGTAGCATGTTTTATCTTGTAGATCCATTTCGAAGATACCAAACTCTTGTTTTATGGTTTGGGTACTATATCCTAAATATCATTCTCCATTATTGTCTGGTATTCTTCCATCATTGCTTCCACCCACTCTTTCTTCTGGACATATTCCTCATAGATGGTGGGTTCTTGATCTACAAGGTCACACATCAAAGCTACATAAACAGAGTATGGATTTGATCTTTTGCTTATTCTTGTGTATCCTTCTGGAGCTCTATACTTCTCTGCTTCTTGTATGATTTCTATTACCCAAGGAGGTTTTCTCTTTCAAGAGATATCCATAGTAGAGGGTTCCTGAGGTTATAGCATATCATGATCTTTAGATGCTACTATTTCAAGAGAGGGTTCAACTTCTACCATTCTAGGAGGTACATCCTCTTCATGTACTTCTTCAAGCTGACACCTTCCGTATTTCTTGAGAGTTGTCTCTTCATCAAATGTTACATCCCAACTAATATCTATATGATGGAATCCTAAAATGTATATCCTGAAGGATTTTGAGACTTCACAGTATCCAATAAATATTCCCTTCTTTCCAGAAGGATCAAACTTGGTTCTCTTCTCTTTCAGAATATGGACATTTACTGGACTGTTAGGATATTTAGACACTTAGGAGTTAGTTAAGATCAACTTGTGTAATATATACATTAGGTAAAAGTGTGTTTCATTAGTATGCATTTGTAAACCTTCTAATCTGATGGTCACGATATGTTCTAGATATAGAGTGATCTGACGGTTCAACTTCTCTTAGATCATACCTACCATTGATCCTTGGCTTAACACCCGATTGGTCTATGATCTCTATTTAAATAGCATAGAGGGTCCTTGACTAGTTGATCGATTATGAGAAGCTCATATGTAACTTTCTTTCTTTTGCATAATAAATTGCTCCAAGTAACTATTTGGCTGGGGCCGTGGACTGTTTCCCTCTCGAGGGTTTTAACCAC
Source organism: Pseudotsuga menziesii (assembly GCA_001517045.1). NCBI lineage: Eukaryota > Viridiplantae > Streptophyta > Pinopsida > Pinales > Pinaceae > Pseudotsuga > Pseudotsuga menziesii. Next base: position 38,619 of record LPNX010223725.1, read on the forward strand.
GTGACAAACATCGGTGTGTTGATCTATGATCTATTTGTGTGAAGCGGTTGCTGAAGGTGTTCGGTCTTTTGGGAGTACCTTGTGTACCCGAACATGGTATCAGAGCTGAGGTCTCGGGTTCAATTCCCCCGAGCTACGCTGGAGGAGGGGTGTTGGAGTATCGGTACAACCTCATGGTATAACCCTCGCACCTCTGGGAATATAAAAATGTACTAACCACCACTTCTGATGATAGGGCCTTGTGCTTGGTTTCAAATGTTCATCAACATCTATAGGTTTTGGTGTAACAAAAAAACTTACATGGTATCAGAGCTTTTATGAAGAGCCGCTTTCGGTTTTGATCAAGATCTGGAACCAGTGTTGATGAAACTTTGAAAAGGTTTCTGGTTTTGTATTTTCTGTGCATTTGTGGCCCATGGGAGCTATTCCATTGCGTCCAGAGCGTCATTTCCAGTGGGAAATTGTTTTCGTTTCACCGAAAACCGTTTCCGTTTGCTCCAGAAACACCCATTTCGACAAATCTTAAAGTATAATGTTACAGTGATAGATTTGTTTTTTTAAATCTCTCATATTTTATCAGTTTATTATTAGATCTTTTCTGTTTTAGTCTCGGACTGTTGCCTTCCCTGACTGCATATGCTCTTTGCCATGCACCTTGCGTGATCGCGGCGAATCAGAAATAGTAAGAGAAATTTTTTTTTTCTTGTTTTCTTGGCTACGTATGCTCTTTGACGTGCACCTTGTGCGATCATTGCAAATTAGAAACAACGAGAAAACTTGAAAACGTAGACTTTTCGGGTAAGCTAACCAAGATCTAACCCCATTGTGTGGAAAAAGTTTTTTTTGTTTTTGTTTTTTGTTTTTTTTTGTGATTTGCAGGAAAAGAAAGCAAGCACGGAGAACGAGAGAGAATAGTTTAACATTAAAAAAAAAACCCCCTTCCTCTTTCCATACTTTTACGTACCTTTTAAACTTAGCTCACTTGGTCCAAAATTGCTTTGCTCCTTGATAAGTCTTGAGTTCAAGTCTTGTCAAGCTACTTTTTAGTGCATGCAATTTCTATTTTCAAGTTACTTTATTGTAAAAGTGTATTTCACATAAACAAAATAAAATAAAAGTGAGTCACTTAAGTCTTTTAATTTATTGCCGCACTATTTAAAAGTCACATTATTGTAAAAGTGAACATCACTTATTCTACAAAAGTGATTCACTTCAAAGCAACTTTATTGTAAAAGTGATTGTCAAAGGTTGATCTTGGGAAGAGGGGGCTTCTTTTTTTTAGTTGGTCAAAGTTAATATTTTCCACGTCACTATTGGGAACATCTTCAACATTTTCTTTGATCAAGTATAACTTCATCATCCAGAATCAGTTTTCAGTGCCGTTTTTTTAAAACCGCATATTTTTTTGAGCTCTTTGCATCCAGACAGTTAGTTTCTGTTCTTTCAGCCATTATTTTATAGAATGGCTGCCCCTTGTGATATTATACTTACTATTTCTCATGGAAATCTCATATGAAAGATGTTCTACGAAGTAGGGTACTTTTCAGGATAACCTCAGGGAAAGAAACAGAACCCACTGATGATGATAAGAAAATTAAATGGAAAAGTAGATGTGATGAAGCTCGTGGATTGATTGGGATGTCAATCTTTATTTATTTGCATTTCCACATATCTGAAATTGATGAACATGATAAAGCTTGGGAAAAGTTGGAATCTGTATTTGGTAAACACAATGAAATTTGAGGTCATCAACTTGAGAATGAGTTGATTTCCTTGAATCCAAATGATTTTTCATGCATTCAAGACTATTTATCTAAGTATACAACTCTTAGACTATTTTGTGCAAAATGCAAGATTAAGAAAGACGACAAATAATATATTTATCATATTCTTTCCAAACTTGGACCTGCATATTCTGTTTTTGTATCCACATTCTACTCCATGAAAGAATCTTTGACTGCAGCCAGCTATCAAGAGCCTAATCTTGAATCCTTTTGTGATTCCTTAATTAGAGAGCAAGATAAGCTCATTCATCTTGGAATAATTAACAATGTAGATACATCTAGGAAAGCCTTATTGTCCCAACAGAAAGAAAAGTCCAAGCCTCCCAAGAAACATAATTTTCGCAATAATAAGCAAAACAACAAGGGTCCCAAACCCTCTCAGTCAGCTCCTTCTTTAAAAATTGACAAAGGATCCAAGCAAAAAGGAAAGAAGACTGAGCGTCATTACAATTTTTGTGGAAAAGATAATCATGATGAATCTAAGTGTTTTAAGAAGATGGCAGCCTTGGAAGCAGCAATGAAGAAACACCACATCAGCCTAGATTCATCTTCACAATCTACCTCTAATGGACATGCACTTTGTGCTTCTGGTTACTCTTATACTGCATCTTCTTCTTCTAATTCAATTGAATGGCTCATTGATTCTGGAGCATCTTATCATATGGCTAAGGATAAAGCCATCTTTTCTACTATGCATGAATGTAACACCAAACAAATATTGTAGAAAATGGTCATTTCAGTGATGTACTATGTGTTCCAAAAATTTCCTGCAATTTGTTATCAATCTATCAAATTACTCATTCAGGTGAAGGTAAACTGTGATGTTTACACCTCACCAAGTTGTAATCAAGGATTTTAAAAATCCTCAAAATATCCTTGCTACTAGAATTGTTGATGATAATACCAAGTTGTACAAATTTAACAACTTTGGGTCATCACCTTTTTCTTTAGTTTTTGTCGCTCATAGTGATAACTTGAGCAAACTTTGGCATGAGTGATTTGGTCACTTAAATTATCGCTCATTGCAACAACTATGTAAAGACAATATGGTGACTGGTCTTCTGCTGGTATCTTGCAAGGATGGTGTTTGTTCCGGTTGTGTACTCGAAAAACATCATCGGGACAGTTTTGACAAACGTGCCTCTTAGCACGCCTCGGTTCCCTTGGAGCTTGTGCATAGTGACTTGTGTGGCTCTCTTCCATTTGCTTCCTTTTCTGGTTTCAAATATTTCTTAAATTTCATTGATGACTACTCCAGACGCACTTGGGTTTACTTCGTAAAACTTAAGAGCGAAGTATTTAACATGTTCTTGGCCTACAAGGCCCTTGTTGAAAAAAAATCTGGTCATCAAATTATTAAGTTAAGATCTGACAATGGAGGAGAATATGTTAACAACAAGTTCACTACTTTTTGCACTGAACAAGGAATCCAACAACAACACATTGTTCCATATACACCACAACAAAATGGTGTAGTTGAACGGAAGAACCACACTTTAAAAGAAATGGCTAATTATATGATCTAATCTAAGGGACTAAGTCTTCAATATTGGGCTAAGGCCATAAATTGTGCAAATTACATAGTTAATCGTACACCCACTAAAGTTTTACAGGGTATAACACCGGAAGAAGCATGGAGTAAAATTAAACCAGATGTAAGTCACTTTCGTGTGTTTGGTTGTGAAGCATGGGCTCACATTCCAGATGAAAAATGGAAAGCATTGTAGCCTAAAAGTGAAAAGTGCATATTTGTTGGATATTTTGAAGATGTAAAAGGTTATAGACTTCTTTAGCCACATTCTCATGATATAATCATTAGAAGAGATGTTAAATTTGATGAAAATCTCTTGGCCTACGAGCCTAACTTGGCGGGTGTGCCATCTTTGGCCTGCGAGCCTGATTCAACGATTATGCCTTCTTCTTCTTCTTCTTCTTCCATCTTCCTTGATAGGTTTCCAACTCCAGTTTCTGATGATGACAGTGAGGATGAAAATCCACCTTCGCCTACTCATGATCCTCCAATTGCACCAGCACCAATACTTCCTCGATGGGTCCGTTCAACATGTGAAGTAGCTGGTGATCTTGTCGGTGATCCTAGAGATCAATGTCGAACACGTTCTCAGTTTCAGCGAGCCTCTTCTCTTTTGGCTCAATTTTCCGAGAATCTTGATCCAGAAGCTTTTACAGAAGCTTCAGGAAATCCAGATTGGGATGCAGCTATGGATGAAGAATATCATTCCTTAATGGCGAACGATACTTGGGATCTTGTTCCTCTTCCAAAAGGAAGAAAACTTGTCAGATGTAAATGGGTCTATAGAACTAAGTATGCATTAGATGGAAGTGTTGAAAGACTTAAGGAAAGGTTAGTTGCCAAAGGTTTTTCCCAAGTTGAATGGATTGACTACAATGAAACCTTTGCCCCTATAGCAAAAATGAACTCCATTCTCCTTGTTCTTTCCCTTGCAGCTTACATAACTGGGAAGTCCATCAAATGGATGTCAAGTCTGCCTTCTTACATGGTGATTTATGTGAGGAAATTTACATGGAACAACCTCCTGGATATGTTCAGAATAACTCTAACCTTGTTTGTCTCCTTAAGAAATCCTTATATGGCCTTAAGCAAGCTCCTAGAGCTTGGTATGACAAAATGGATAGCTTTCTCCTTGACACTGGTTTTTCTAGATGCCATTCTGACCCCAATGTCTATACCAAGAAAGTAGGAAACCATCTCATCATACTTGTTCTTTATGTTGAAGATATTATCCTTAGTGGTAGTGATCCTAACCTTATAACCCATGTGAAATCCAATCTTAAGCAAAATTTTGAAATGTCATACTTAGTACATTTGCATTATTTTCTTGGTCTCCAAGTCTTGCAAACCAAAGAAGGAATCTTTCTTTCCCAGTCTAAGTATGCTTGTGACCTTCTTCGTCGCTTCCACACGGAAGATTGTAAGCCAGCCCCTTCTCCCTTCCAGTCTGGAGTCAAAATTTCTGCCACTTGTGCTTCCCTTGAAGTAGATGCCACCTTGTATCGTCAGCTTGTTGGTAGTCTTTTATACTTGACTCATTCCCATCCTGACCTTTCCTTTTCCATTGGTCGTGTTGCCCGTTATATGCAAACTCCTCATGAAAGTCACTAGAAAGCAACAAAAAGAATACTTCGATATATTCGAGGTACAATTTAGTTTGGGATTCATTACAATACAGGGGGGAAATATTTGTTGGTTGGTTTCACTGATTCATAATGGGCCGGCGATCCTGATGATCGAAAGTCTACTGCAGGTTATGTTTTCAGTCTGGGATTTGGACCTGTCACTTGGGCTTGTAAGAAACAACAAGCTCTTGCTCTTTCTTCAGCAGAAGCAGAATATCAAGCCACAGTTAATGCTAGTCAGGAAGCTTTATGGCTTCGACAGATCCTTTCAGAGTTTGGATTTGAGTAGCAGCAACCTACTCCACTTTGGTGCGACAATCAAAGTGCCATCAAGCTTGCCAAAGATCTAGTTCTACATCAGCGTAGCAAACACATTGAGCTACACATGCACTTCATCAAAAATCTTGTTCATGATCGTGTTATTGAAGTGCTCTATTGCCCTACAGATGATCAAGTTGCAGACATCTTCACCAAGTCTCTTATAGAAGCGAAGTTTTCTACACTTCGGTCTATGTTAGGAGTTCAGGAATGTGTCCTTAAGGGGGGATAGGCTCTAATGCCTCCTTCCTTCTCCTAATAGTGTCACTTTTGTAAATCCTTCAATCCTATCCCAAGTTGTTCTTAAGGGGGGATGTTAAGATATTTAGACACTTAGGAGTTAGTTAAAATCAACTTGTGTAATATATCCGTTAGGTAAAAGTGTGTTTATTTAGTATGCATTTGTAAATATTATAATCCGACGGTCACGATATGTTCTAGACATAGAGTGATCCAACGATTCAACTTATCTTAGATCATACCTACCATTCATCTGTGGCTTAACAGTCGATTGGTCTATGATCTCTATTTAAAGAGCATAGAGGGTCCTTGGCTAGTTGATCGATTATGAGAAGCTCATATGTAACTTTCTTTCTTTTGCATAATAAATTGCTCCAAGTAGCTATTTGGCTGGGGCCGTGGACTGTTTCCCTCTCGAGGGTTTTAACCACGTGACAAACATCAGTGTGTTGATCTATGATCTATTTGTGTGAAGCGGTTGCTGAAGGTGTTCAGTATTTTAGGAGTACCCTGTGTACCCGAACATTGACGACCAAATATCTTGAGATGGCTTACTTCAAGTTTCTTTCCTGTATACATTTCTTCAGGATTCTTGAATCCAAGAGCATTGTGAGATAATATATTATGCACATACATAGTTGTACTTGTTGCTTCAGCACACAGGTGCATGGGGAGGTCTTGGTCATGAATCATTGTTTTCACTTCTTCCATAATGGTTCTATTGTTTCTTTCCGCAACACCATTCTGTTGGGGATTGTAGGGAGTGGTGAGTTCCCTCTTTATTCCAGCCTCCATGTAGAATGCTTCAAATTATTTTGAAGTATATTCTCCACCATTATCTGATCTCAGTGTCTTGATTCTTCTTTCTGAATGGTTCTCTATTAAGGCTTTGAATTGCTTGAATTTACTGAACACGTCACTCTTGGTATTCAAGAAATATATCCATGTATTTCTTGAATAGTCATTAATAAATGTCACATAATATTAATATCTACTTAACGATATGGAGGGCATATGACCACATACATCAAAATGAATAATTTTGAATGTACCTTTAGTCTTTGTTTCACTTTTCGAAAAATGATTCTTGATGTTATTTCCTCGTGCACATCCTTTGCAAGTTCCCTCATGATCAATATTCAGATATGGTAACCCTGTTACCACCTTTCTCACATAGAGTAATTCTTTGTAGTTGATGTGAGCAAGGATCCTATGCCATAGTTCACTTCAGCTAGTAGTCTCATGGACAAGGGTTGTCTCTGGATGTCCTTTGAGTTTGTACAATCCTCCTTCTTATTCACTAATGACCACAACATATTCAAGTGTCTTTCCTTTGGACCACATAATTACTTGTCCATCTATGAAAGAAATTCTATATCCTTTCTTATCTAGTGCTTATATGGAAAGCATGTTCTTTTTCAAACCTGGTACATATAGTACTTCCTTCATCTTCATGGAAGTCCCAGAGTCAAGCTTGTAGCTTGATTCAAGAATACCTTTGATGGGATATTGATAGTCATCTCCTAATGATACTTTCTGAGGAGTTATTTTCTTCAAGTCTTGACAGAGTTTGATTCTTCCCTGTCATGTGCTTTGAAGCACCGCTATCAATAAGCCATGTATCTTCTCCAGGTGTTACATACCCATAGAGTGTAGAGAATAGTTCATATTTGTCTACATCTTCTTATTTTATTATTATCTTTCAAGTTCTTTCTCCCTCATCCTCATCTTCAACAGATGAGCATGATGTATTTTGTTGTTGCTATTCTTTGATGGACACAAGTCTTTGGCAAGGTGTCTTGTCTTATGACAATTATAACATTGATACTTTGAGTAATCTTTCTTCTGATTGTTCACTCTTTTCTTTTGAAACTTCTTCTTTAAAGATTTATGACTACCTCTCTTGAAGTTTGATTGTTTTCTTCCTTTAGTATGGATAGCTAGAGCTTGATCATCTTCTCTAAGTAGAGCTTCTTTGTTATCTACTCTAGCTTCTTCTTGAATGCAATATTCCCATACAATGTCAAACTTCATACTTTATTTTCTGGCACATAGAGTCTATATGAATTAGTCCCAAGGTCTAGTGAGACCATTTAGAGTAGTCATAACTAGTTCATCCTCATCAAGGGTGTCTCCAATAGCACTTAGTTGTTCCCTGAACTGGGATACCCTTGCGAAGTAATCTTGAATTGATTCTCCTTTTCTCATCTTGGTGCCCTTCAGTTGAGTTCTCAAATTCATATTTCTATTGATGTTCCTTCCCTCATACAGTCTGGAAAATGCATCATACATTTTCTTTGGTGTCTTCTTAGATGACACTTGAGGGATCAAGTGATCTTTGATATAATTGACAATGGTCCTCATTTCCTTGATTAGGTCTTGTTCATGCTTCTCCTTAGCTTCATCTTCTTTAGGTTCTGCACCTTCATGCTTGATGTACTTCTCAAGACCATTCTCTTTAAGAATGAGAGCAATCCTATACTTCCATGCTAGGAATTTTTCTATGCCTTCCAATTTGTCCTCTAGCTTAGTGCTTAGGGCCATCCTATCCAAGAGGTCACTAAAAATTGAAATTTCTCCAAATGAAAAGCTGACCTTACCAGGATATGCGCTTGACTGAGGTGAGTTGGTTGGTCCACTTAGTTTCTAGAGATCCCAAATATTTACCCTTCAAAACTTGCTTGTGAGGTTGCAGCTTCTGCAGAAATTCTGGTTCTGGTTTTTTGGTCTAGGGCCAAACTAGGGTTTGGATTTCCCAAAGATTCAACCACCCAAAAAATTTGATCCTGGGCTCAATAGATGCGCTCTAGGGAGGCGCGAATTTATATGCAAGTAGATCTTTCAAATTTCAAACTTTACAGAAACCCTAATTTCTTTTGGAGAGGGAGGAGAGAGAGTTTCACCTTGTGAAAGTTATTCTATTCAGGCTAGATCTGATACCATGTTAAGATTTAATATGATAAGCTAGATATCATTAATGTTTAGTCCAAATTCAGAGCAATAGCATCTGTAGAATCACTGAAAGAAACACAATCACAAGATATAAACAATATTTATCCTGGGAAACCCTCAAGGGGAAGAAAACCCAACAAAACTTCCTCTGTATAAGATGTACAAGATAAAACCCCAAAACATGTATTCTCCTCCTTGTTTATCTCTCTCTCTCTCTCTCTCTCTCTCTCTCTCTCTCTCTCTCTCCTATGCACTACACAAGTGAGTGAGTCTGTGTTCTAATGAGGAAAACAACTCCTCTATTTATACACTTTAAGTCACTTGACTTTTACCCTAACAATTCGGCCCCACTAAACTGACTGGGTTGACTTCACCTAGGAAGAATAAAAAAAATATTATATTATATTCATTGGGGTAATATTGACCTGACTTAAAATGGAGGCTTTACCTCATGACTCTATGATGACCAATTACAATAATAACATCCAGACGGAGGAATAACAAAATCTCCCTTGGGATACATCAGTAAAATACATTTAGAATATCCTTTGAAGTTACAATATTTCAACAACTTTGATGATTGCACAGTATTTAGGTTCATTAAGAACCATATCAAGAGCCTCACGATGATGTTGAAACACTGTCGGTAGTATCAAATTTCATCGAACTTAAAGAAATGTATCTTTTGTGCCCAGTTTGGAATTTTGTTAGGTCATGTGGTTTGTCACGATGGAATCTTGGTAGACCCTTCTAAAATTGTGATCATCAGCGACCTAACACAACCTACCACAGTTAAGAAATATAGAGAAACATTGGTACATACATGATACTATAAAAAATTAATCAAAAGATATGCAGAGGTGCCTGCTCCAATGGAGAATTTATTGAAGAAATATATTAAGATCTAGTGGACGGAAATTTGCCAAGAAAGTCTGGGCACTTTAAAGAATAATATTGTTACAACGCCCATACTTTTATTTTCATACTGGAAAAAACAATTTCATGTACATGTCGATGCGTCGTCTATCACACTCGGTGTGGTACTAGCTCGATTGATCATCTTATTGCCTTCACTAACATAAAATTATCAAGAGAAGAGAATAACTATAACAGGACAAAAACATAAATACTAGCCTTGGTATATGCTCGATAAAAATTTAGACACTATTTTCTGAGTGGACATTTCAAAATGTACACACATCATTCAACATTGAAATACCTAGTCAATAATCTAGTGTTGGGGGGGAATATTTTTTGGTGGCTTCTCCTTTTTCAGGAATTTGACTTTGACTCTCATTGTTAAATCGGGTCAACTGAATTCAGGACCAGACCATCTATTGAGGATCGAAAGTGGCGAATAACATGGTAACCTCGACGATAGTCTCCTTAGCGCACAATTATTTGTGATAACAATGTTTGATGATCAATATAGACACACCATACAATTTTTTAGTATGGGATATGCACCAGTTGAATTTACTACTGCACAAAACAAACAATTAGTTGTGTGAGCTACAAACTTCTAGTTGATCGCTGGACAATTATATAAAATGGGCCCTGATGAGATTCTTCGTCACTGCGTATAGGAACACGAGTGACCAATGATACTAAATGAAGTGCATGTTGGTGTCGCAGGATCTCATTATGCTAGAAAATATATAGTGCAAAATATACTACACGCAGGATTGTGGTGGTCCACCATGCATGCAGATACTTGAGAACACTATCACAGTTGTGATGTCTATCAAAGAACTAGAAAGTTGTCTTGACGAGATGAAATTCCATTAGTACCCCAAATAACTGTGCAAGCATTTAAAAAATGGGGTGTTGATTTTGTGGGCCCTATTAGTCCAACAGGGAAGCACATAGGTGAAATATATATTATTACTGCAACCAAATACCTGACCAAATGGGATGAAGCAGCGTCAGTAAAATATTGTACGGTTGTGATTGCTGCTAAGTTTTTGTTTGAAAATGTTGTGACTAGATTTGGATGCTCGGAAATTTTGATAAGTGACCAAGGGAGACACTTTGTCAATCAATTGATTGAGGAACTAATGGAAGAATTCTAGATCCAACATATAAATACAACACCATATCACCCTCAAGTGAATGGTGTTGTCGAAGCATTTAACAAAATCTTGGAGAATGCGTTGACAAATATTTGCAATGTCCAAAGAAATGATTGGGATCAGAAATTTTTTGCAGTACTATAGGAATATCGCACGACCTGTAAGAAGTTGATAGGACAAACTCCATTTCGCTTGGTGTATGGACAAGAATCTATGATGTCGATGGAATACATTGTACCCAACCTAAGGATTGTTGCGATCACATAGATGGCATATGTTGGTGTTGTTGAGGAAAGACTATCGCAGTTGATACAGTTGGAAGAAGATCATTTGGTTGCAGGGTATCATCAAAACGTTGATAAAAAACGACATAAATTATGGCATGATCTCTATAACAAGAATAAGTGATTTCACGTCGTAGGACTTGTTCTTCTAATGATAGCTAATTTTTAAAGCATCTGGGAAAGCTAAAAACACAATGGCTAGGATTGTATATTGTAATGAATATCACTTGCAGAGGGTCAGTGCAATTGCAAAAATTGGATGGAACACTTATAAGAGGATTGGTGAATAGAAGTTGGATAAATCCTTTTCAGAATAGCCACGACTTGGTTAACTGAAATTTAAAAAATAAAAAAAAAGAGAGAAAAAGAAAAGAGAAAAAGAGAAAGAGAAAAGAAATAAAAACAAAAACAAAACCCTCTGAAATTTTTTTTTGATCCCAAGATACGAGTTGTCGCAAGAAGAAACAAAAAGCATCACATATTGCTAGTTTGTCACATAGAGAAAAACTGTCATAGACTATTTGTCTGTCGCAAGAGGAGAAATGATGGTGAAAAAAATCCATTTGTTGCACAAAAAGAAACTTGTCGAAGGTTGAATATAGGTCGTAGGAAGAGCACTGTTGTCACAACTTAAACTAGAGTCACAAAAATCACAGTTGATCATAATTAATTCAAAGGCCCAAGAGATTTTGGCAGGGTGATTTTTGGTCACTTTTGTCTTTACTACACAATAAATACCACTAATGTGACATGCGAGTGGTGACATGTGTAGAAGTTTCCTAATAATTATTCGAACAATCCACTCATGTGATGGAAATGACAAATACCTTTCCATTAATTTCCCGCTTGTGTGGAGGACTGGCAGAATGAACGACTAGATGTAATCACCATTATGCCCAAGTTTCAGTTCATTATGTTGCATTTGAGAGAGAGATTGTTGTCTTCAACTACAAAAGTTGAAGTGATTTTTACAAAGAGCATGGTTATTTCAATTTCCAGTACAAGCACAATTGTAGAATCTAGTGTCGCGAATGCATCACCCACCCTCATTATGGAATACATAGTCGGATATGTTCCATCGCAGGTCGTGGTTGCAGAAGAAGTTAGACAAATTCCATTCATCCATGTAGTAAGGTTATGACCAGATCCACCTAGCTCATCAATGGGGAAACACTGTGGAAACCGCAAGAAGAAAGAACCACCACCACCACCACGACTGGAGGAGGAAGGCGAAACAGGGTCTCCGACTATGTTTCCATCGTACATTCTACCGAGACAAGATGATGCGCCTAAGATTAGAGTTCTGAAGAATGCATGGTATTCACTGGTAGAACCAACTATAACAAAAGGAGATCAGGTATCGTAGAACATACTTCGAAATATAAAAAATATGACCTTTATCGATCATAACATATGAAAAATTATAGAGTTGGACATGAAGAGCTACATGCTTGTTGTACAAGATACACAGGATGGATCAGAGCTCCTAGTTCCAATGGAATGAAATCAAGCAGGTTTACTGTCATTGATTCATATTGTCACATTTTAGTTGAAGCACAAAGGTGAATGCATGTGTTAACCAGTTGCTGGTATCATTCCATGGCGACTTCCTATGGCTTGACCAAAAAAATTCTATGGATGTAGAGCTGATAGCAGCGATCGTAGGGATTCCACTTGCAGGCTTAGACCTAGTGCTATTTTTCAAAAATATCAGGACACTCTGATGATGAACAAGTTAAAAGATAAGTATGTTTTTACTAGATATTCCAGAGGATTTTTTATCGCCTCCATCAATTACCACAACGTTCGGTTCAGAGCTAAGGTTTTAGCTACCATGTTGGTGCGGAATATGCGACCAAACCAATGTACTGTAGGAACGATTGCAGCGGTTGAACTCTATGTGGCGAGGGTTCAAATGAACTGCTCGCACTATCTAATAAATGAATTACTAGCAGATGTGGAGGAGTCGCAGGTGAAAGGTAACTTATTCCATTATTCAAGGTTGCTTATTCTTATTTCATTTGTCACATGGGCAGAACTGACGAACTACCAGGGGGTAGATATACTAGTTCAATGTCGAGGAGCTTGATACCAGAATCTACGGTTCGAGAAAGATATAAAGGATAGACAAAGAGAGAACAATGTATAATTCTTTTTGCATGGAGAGGCCCTACGATATCACATGAGAAAGCATGCCAAAATTATGGAGGACACCATTCAATGGTTTAAAAACATTATTAAGTTTATAATTGGGCCCCATTATATCTTGTTACAACTACAAAAACACACAAAACACCTATGGTTTGTGACGCAATACCTTGTATCTGAAGAAGAAGTTGATTCCATTACCCAAGATTGGCTGGAAGAATGGAAATTCCTTGTTGCTGATGACCTACTATCTGCAAAAGAAGACCTGCTTTAGGAGGATCCAATGATGGAGAAGAATGGAGAATAGGGAGGGGACCCACCACCAAAAACACAATATCCACAAAATTCTCCCAACCCTCCCCATAATGATTCTAGTATAACCCGAACAGATCCAGTAGTGGGAGATAAGAGGGAGTAGATAGAGCAGCCTGAGACAAGGCATAAGAAAAGGAAGGTCGACAAAATAGCAGGAACTATCGGTGTTACCAATGATGATTTTAGCCTTTTGACGGAAGCAATGACAGAAGTTGCTCAACAAATCCTGAAGAAAATGGATGAGCTCCAAATAGAGCTCACAGCTAGTATTATAGACCTACTACAAATGCCCTACAAAGTAGTAAAAGAAGTATGGGTAGCGATCAACTACGGGTCAGGTAGTGGGTAGCGGGCAATGTCGTAGGACTTAGTTGGTTCACCAGAAGTGCAAGTAAGTGACGTGTTAATACATATTCCACCAATAAATACTAACCTAGTGGGAGAAGCACTCGACTTAGAGACCACATAGATGAATACCATAGCCATGAACTTGGGCCATGTCACCATAGATTTTCCTCAAATGTCGATGTATGAAGTTTATGCAATACAGAATGTTGTTGTCGTGGAAATGAAGGTCAGAGAAGGTGCATTGATCAATCAATTTAGAGCATCAAATAATATTCTTAATAATATGAAGAAAACATTCAAACAAACTTAGCATAAATCCAAAACCTGGGAAGAGGATAGGCTCCGGATCGACACGACTGTAACACTTGCGTGAAACAATTTTCACTACAACAGAAACTGGATTTAGTGTCGAGTTTAGTGCCGGATTATAGTGTAATTTTTTCCCAATTATGGTGAACAATCTGGCGCTAAACCTGGTGCTATTATACAATTTCATAAAATGCCATCTATTGCATCTTTTTTTTTCGTCCCTTTTAACATCCATTTTTGCATCCACTTTTGTGCCCAATTTTTTACATATTTTGTTACGCCTTTATTTGCGCCCAATTTTGCAACTTATATTGCATCTTTTTTTGCGCCCTTTGTTACATCCTTGTTTTCACCCAGTTTCATGCCCTGTTTTGCATCCAATGTTGCGTCTTATTTTACTCCTAGTTTTTCATCGAGTCTTACACCCAATTTTGCACCATATTTTGCATAAAATTATGTGTCCAATTCTGCATCTAACGTTGCATCTAGGTTTGCATCCAATTTTTGGCCCAATATTGCATCTAGTTTTGCATCCAATTTTAGTTATAATGTTGCATCCACATTTGCATCTAATTTTGTATCTTGTTTTATGTCTTATTTTGTATCCATGTTTGTGCCTAATGTTACATCTCGTTTTATGTCGTATTTTGCATATAGGTTTACATCTAGTGTTGCATCCTGGTTGATGTCTTTTTTTGCATCTATGTTTGAGCCCAATGTTGCACCCAGTGTTGTGCCTAGTTTTGCGCCCATGTTTGTATATAATATTGCATCTATTTTTGTGTCAAATGTTGCATCCCATCTTGCATTCAATATTATGTCTAGTTTTACAACCAATGCTTTGTTCCATCTTGCATGCAATATTGTGTCTCATTTTAAGTTTTTGTTTGCGCCAAGTGTTGCTTCCAGTTTTGGACCTGGTGTTACACCTGGTTTTATGTCCATCGATACACCATATTTTGTGCTCAATTTAATGTGCAATTTTGCGTCTAGTTAGGAGTCCACTTTTTCATCTCGTTTTGCGTATAGTTTTGGACCTAGTATTGCATCTAGTTTTGAGTCATTAATTGTGTCTAGTGTTGAGTCTCTTTTTGCGTCCAATTTTGTGTTTAGTGTTGCATCCATTTTGCACTACTACATTTTTTACCTTTATAAATACATTGCAATACCATTAGGGCATGGAGGAATCGAACCACCAAGCTCCTGCTTGTAAAGCGGGCGCTCTTCCATTGAGCTAGCACCCTTTAAGAATCGGGAAGAGGAGCAATATTAACACATATTTCATCATTTGTAATTCTAACAAAATACAATAAGATCCAAAGATAGCCATGCTTAAAATCCAATTTATTTTTCCAAACACACTAATAAGCACAAAAATCTACCATGCTCAGGCAACAAAATATCATAAACACTTACGCAATCTATTAAATTGGTCCGCAAAAGGGTCTTAGAGAACAACATAATGTATTGATGCATACCTAATAACCTAAACTTGATATGGACAAAGAATAAGGGATGTGTTTAAGAAATAGTTGTAGAATCCAATTGAGGATGTGTGTGTTGCTACATAAATGTTGTTATTCATTGATGATGTGATTTTGTTCAGTAATGGGATGGTAAGAGAAGAACTCATGAATGGTTACTAAAAGAAGATGCCTACTATGTGCATCATATATAATATAATCAATATTTTAACAATGAACACCAACAAAGATGATTTATATTATGTGCATTATTTAAAATCTAAAAATTAGTAAGATGTCAATAGGAAAAAGCATCATACCGGTTTCCACAATTGATAAGGCCACAAGGAGGTAGATGAAGTTGAAGTGTTTCTCATCTTACTAACGATTGTTCCATCAAGAGATGCTGAAGGGGAATTCCATCACTTCATCAAGTTATTAATTATTGTCAATTTATTCTATAACAGAAACCACATGAAACAAGAAGAGTGCACTTAGGATGTCAGATTATCAACATTTACCACTATTAAGTCTGCCTGTAAAAGTTCTACTCACAGTGTTATACTGTATTTAGTTTTCACTATCTTGTGGCCCCATTTTCCTCACAACTCTATCTTTATCATTAGTTTGTTTGCACATATAGCGTTTTAATAATGGTGTAAATTTTTGGAAGGACGCACTAGCCTACTCATGAAACTCGAACTCATTGTGACCCTTCCATTTCAACATCTCCTATAATTTATGGTTGTTCAGACTTCAACCTTTGCTTCATTTTCATGTATAAACTACAAGCATGGCACATCTCATCCATGCTAGGATTTAGATTACACCTTGCTTCTCTCAACACGAAAACGACAAAAAAAAATAATTCATTCTTTCTATTACTCGCGTTTTCTTTTCAGACACCCCCCCCCCCAACACTTTAATTATTGTTGGAAGCTATTACTAAAAGTATTAAATTCCTAAACCATATGTTGGCATTCTCCTTTACCATTCTTTTTCTATCATTTGACTTGAATTTTTAACATTACCGTTAATAATTCCAGGATGTTTGAGTGATTCCAACCTCATTGAAATTAATATGAAGAAAGTATAAATACACATCCCATTCAAAATTCAACAGACCTGACAAATTTCATGACTTTGGTATTTAAAGATTGGTAGGATTGGAGCATTTTACCTATAGAATGAATTTCAAAATTACAAAAAGTATTTACTCTAGTGCCTGAGACGGAGAAAACTGAAATTAAAAGTAAGTGTGTTTTTAATCAGAGAGAAAATGGGAATCACAAGATTGACAAAATATATCTATATGCACTTCTATCAAGCTTGAGAGTGTTGTAGGTTTCAAGAGTTGTCCATCCATGTTAACTTACAATTGAAGGAAGCGAGATTCCCCAATGCTTCCGAAGGAAGCAAACTTCGGAAGCATGGGCAAAGAGGGGGGCTCCTCCACACAACATAGCTTCATGAATCCATTTAATAATGCTAACGGAGAGAATGTGAAATAATAACTAACAAAAACAACACAAAAAGAAAAAGAGAATACTGGGATTCAGAGTAAAAAGTAGTGAAGAGACCTGGAGAAGGAATGAATAAAGGAAACTTTACATAGAAAAGAACAAATGTTTGCTTAAACTATTCAAAATTTCAAAATGGGTTTATCAACAAACAATCTCAAATTGAAATTGATCTCAGGCACGGTAATGAATAATTCATGAGTTCCATATTTGTGATGATGAAGACAAATTTGATTTATGGCTTCATGAATACCAACAGTTTGAATAATGGGCAATTCAATTTCTTTCCCATCAGAATTAGATTGGCCAATTTAAATTCAAAGATCGTTGTATAAAATTGAACCTTAGAGAGTGAAGGGCAGTGGGGGTTTTGGAGATACTTCAAATTTTTTTCACTTAATATTAAATAATACAACATTCAACTTTACATTTGGGGATCACATGGGGTTAGATAGGGGAGGACTAATCTAGGTCAAAGTGAGAGAATTTCATTGTGCAAGTTCATCGTCTTGTAGAACTGCAAGAATATGAAATAGAAAAGTTGTGGAGATGGAAGGATACAAGAAGAAAACCTCCAAAATTGCAAGGTATTAGACACAACAAAGTGGTCAACACAATTTTGTAGAAATTCTAAAGCCTTGATGGCATAAGGAATTTCATAAACATGCTAAGGATCTAGGCACACAATTAACCTCACATAGAATTGTAGAGAATTAGCATAAGGAGAGAAGAAGAAGAATTAATGAACACACATTAATGAATGATCAATAAATGATAATTGATATTATTACATAGGTAATATATCCTTATAAAGGAAAAATGAGTTGCATGAAGACAACTCAAGCTAGCTCATAAAGTAGGCTTACTAATTATGATAAACCTCGTAGTTGACTAAAGCACTTTCCCAATCTACCAAGCACCTCACGAATTAGCAATAGCATGTGTGAGTGATGATGAGTGAAGGAAAGACTTGCTAATCCTAAAATATGGAGAGAAAATAATGGAGGATGCGTTGGCAACAAAAGCTGCCAGTTTCCTAGTTGACTAGCTTTACCTTATCCATAGAAAAGCAGGATAAAGCAGAAAAAGTAGAATAAAGCAGAATCTACTGTAAAGTGCAGTTACCAATTTTGGATGGCCATAAAGTGGTCAAGATCAACCTAGAATCAGAAATAAATCATTCCTAGGATATAGATGACAAGTGTTGACTCTAAGGTGCAAGTGGATGCCAACTATCTAAGCTAGTGGGTAGGAAATTAATCAAATAATGATTAATTATTTTATGAGTGGGTTTAGTATATTCCAACAAATTTGAGACCTGTCACCCTAAGTTTCCAAAACCAATGTTCCATAAGTGAACATAATTTTGCAAGAATTAGAAGACCTGAAACACAGCTGAAAAAATCAAAGTTCCACAACAATACAAAGGCCAAAAGACCACATAGTGAATATAGAAAAGACTCACAACAGTATTTGAAGAAAGAATAAATAAGTTGAGGACTTTAAAAATCCAAGTTCTATGTGTTTTGAGATTCTAAACCACCAACAAAACTATTGTGTGTGCATGTATGGATGTACGTAATTGTATGAGTTAGGAGAAAACTTAAAAGCCTTGAAAGTAATGATCTTCCATAGTATAAGCATCTCTTATACAAAAATTAATTGTATTAAGCCATGAGAATATGCATGTGTTCATTATTCTATGCATTTAATATGATCCTAGATCTGTAGGCAAAGAAAGACAACAAACTATGCATAAAGAACTTAGAAAATCCATTCGGAGATGCAATATTAATCACACAAACCATAAGTTGAACACACTTGTATAACTAAGCCATGAATCTGAAGACTGTAGTCACATGAAAATGTTAAATCACAAAAAACAATGTTGTGTCATATCACTAGTGCTACATAAGCTAGTAGTTACACCATTAGGTTGCAATATCAAATATCTAGATATTAACCAAAATACAAGTTTCTTAAAGATGGAAAATATGATAAAGTATGCCACCAAATACATTAGAATAAATCTACAAGTATTCTTAGTTTTCTAATCCAATACAGTAGATGTCAAACTCCATACCAGGAATAGAAATTAGATCCGGACTTCCCACCATGGATCTCAGCCATTGGATTTTTCTTTTCCCCTCCTTTCCTCCACTGTAAATACCTTGAACAACATACGAATTTTTATGATATCCTCTACCTTCTATCTACAGCATATTTTTTTTGGCATCCCTGAAATTCATAGAGTTAAATCAATTTTAATTCATGTTGTTAAATCTGAAGCAATTCATATGATACATCTTTCTCCAAAAAAAGTTATAAACACTCGCAAAATAAATGAAGTAGTGAGCATAGAACCTTAATGGATGCAACAATACTTCTTCTAAAGCCGTAGAACTTTAAAGTTTAAGTGACTGTTTAGGTTTGCAACTAAAGTTATCTAGTTTCAACATAATATGCAGTGTCAATATAGTGCCTCAAATCACACCTTCCATAGAAACAATTAATGTATATTTGACAATCTTGAAATAATATAGCTAACACCAATAACACTAAGACTCTTTGAGTCCCATCAACATAGAAATGGACCACTAGTAAAGGTTGTGGGTCCTCATGGATGAGACACATGTTTAAACCCCATGGAGGACATTTTTAGGCAATAAGTCCCACAAAATGTCATACTTTTTACCATGTTAACACAGAGTCATGTTCATAGCTCCCCGTGCAAAATTTAGAAGAGTTTACAAATACCAAAACAAACTCTTAAATAGTACCATTAACCATTTCTCAATAATTAGGGGCCATTAACATAATTTCTTTCTTTCTTTGGCATATACTATTTGAAACATATAGTCAAGCTTTTGCATCTGAATAGTGAATGGTTCTCTTGGAAAAACCCCAGTAAGGTCACAAATCAGGACATCCAGATCTACCACATTCTATCCAGATGCCTTTCTATTCTAAAACCTTTCCTAGAAGCCACTTCCGAAAGGAAAATTTAGTTGGACAAATATAAACATAAGCCTTTCAGCTTATCACACATCGGCTTTAATGCACCATAATATGAAATAAGAATATAGTTGCTGTTCACAATGAGAACATTACTATAGTTAAACATTATTTGACACAAATAAAGTATTGACCTTCGGCTTTTCTAAACCAACATAATGCCCCTTGTATTTTATTACTTTCCTTGTGTTGTTATATGACAAAACTAATCATTTGTTCTGCCTAAAGATTTTATGTAAGACAACACGAAATAAGAAACCTGAAATCTATTATCATGCTAGCCCAGACTTGATCCAGACATTTCCAAAACAATATTTGGTTTGCATTATATCGAACCAACTAAATTGCAAAAGAATATGTACATACAGAGATAAATAGATAGATATTAGACCTAGAGGTTGGCTCAACTGCTTGTTTCCAATATTGTTGGACACTGGGATTTTTTTGTGCCATCATGTGCCCAGCTCAGATGCCCATGGTAGTGGTGCATTAATCTAAAAAGACAGGTTTACTAGGGATGCCATCCACGAATATGGAGAAGCATCTGTCGGGTTTCAAGGTTTCCATTGAATAAAAATGATAGATAGATAGATAGATATTGGGAGATATTCACCTGGTGAAACAAGGCCAATAATTGCTAAGATAGGTTCAGCAAACCTATCAAATATATATGTTACGACACACTCACACCGTAAGCAACATCTAGCATCCTATAGATGCACTTTATATGAGCAATAAAAGTAAGGGACCAAAATTCTGTGCAACTCCAGAGTCAGATGATCGTAACCTTCCCATTGGAAGGAAACTCATGAACCCCAAACAAGGGTAGACATGAAAAGAACACTACTAATATAAATAGAAGTAACCGTAAAATATATACAACATACCATTGATATTTAACATCTTTTTTGTACTTCTCCCAAATGCTTTGCTATGACTCACTTTTTGGGATGACCTCCACAACAGTCAATATTTCTCCTTTCATTGCCTTCCCTGTAAGAACAAGCTCATGCACTTTCGGCAGCTCTAAAAATTGACATCAATTTGTTAGATAGCACAATATAAAAACAATCGAAACGAATTATATTAAACATTATCATCAGTTGGAAATTTTAGCAAAACATATTCTTGGATAACCATCTGAGTAGTAAAAATGAAAAATATCAAGGTAAAGTGTAGTTGTGCTATGCAAACAAAAGGCATGTTCTTTAACAAAGAATGCCCCATCTTAGTATAAATAATAATTGTTATCTAGGGGTCCAACATGCCACCTTAAGTCCCAACATGTTAATGACTAACAGGATATCAACCTAACAACTGACATCAGAAACAATGTAATAGCATTTGAATTGCTTCCTTTCCACATAACCTTGAAAGTTAGAGGATTCAATGCAAATAGATGATACATATGTAGTGCAAACACTCACTGTATATAACTTACCTGGAAGGATGACATTGCTTGGTTCTGAGAGGCACAATTCACCTGCAACACCATTCATTAGCCTTGCTGATTCAATTAGTCAATTCACAATTCACCTGCAACTCCTTAAATCTCAATTCTAGGTGATTTTGATGGTTCATAAGATCTTCCATAGCAAAGAGCATTTTTGTCTTAATCTGCAAAATTAGGTTTAGAGTCTCAGGTAAGAAGTAAACACTATTTTGATGTTTTGAAGTGCAAAAGTGAATTTCTGCACATAGTACAGAGATTCATAGGTGTTTGACACATGCATGTCCTATCAACTGGCACCTTTGTCGAAATCTAATCCCCACATATAACCATCATAATCTTTTAAGTTCATTTCAAGACACATTCAGGGTATCACAATATTTCTGAAAGTTTCTCACCACTATTGCGTATTTTGTCCATGCGACTATTACTCTTCTGTCAAATCCATTCTTGCATACAAGATCATTTTTCACTGTCACAGAAAAACACTATTGAAATAATAAATATATACAAATCATATAATAATTTGTATGGGGGGGTGAAATTTTACTGTGCAAACAAAAAAAACTTATTTTATGAGAAAGTAAAAGTGACATTCTCCTTTCCTTAATTTTTTGAGAGTGGTTCTAAGTTTTAACGTCACAGACTTCATATGCAAAAAGTAGAATTTTAGCTCCTATTCAAATTCACAGACTTCATATGCAAAAATTAGAATTTAGATCCCATTCATAATTCAACAAACTTAATGGTTTTCAGGATTTCAGGAAACCTGATGTTAGCATTTGTGTTTGGCATTGGCTTTCTAGAAAATACCATGAACTTTTTGAAGGCCCTAGAAGTGCTAAAAAATGCATCACAAGTTGAGGACCTGCAAAACTGTTATAGAACTACCAAGGTGTGCCGAGTCTAGAGTGTTCGCAAACCAGACAAAACTATACAATACAAAGCATTATCAAGAGACTTGATGAAAACATTCATCATAAATCTCTAACGTGAACCCAATCCTCTTATTTGCAATTTAGGGAACAAGAACAACACTATGATTTGAACCCTTCCTATAGCAACAGTTTGGGTATTGAAGAAGCTTGAAAACCATCAATCATAACTATGTACAACAATAATTCTTGTGTCTTGTAAGTTGGCATTCTTTGACTTCAAAAATGAATTCTCAGTAGTATCTATAATCTCAGTAAGTGGCCTACAACAAGCTACTAGAATTATGGGAAGTGTTTGATGAAAATAGTATTAGAAAAACCCTCTCATAACCCATAGTAGTGGTGAAATGATATCAACAACAATAATTAAGATGGCATACCCAACATCGAGAGCAGATGTATGGATTGATAGATCTTGAGCAGAGATATAAAGAAACTTCTTTTTGGTTTGGTTGTATTTCTAGTCATTCTGGGACTGATCCAATGTACAAATATAAACTTTTGTTCACTGCCATCGTAGAAGGAAATTGGAATGCACCATTTTAAATGGTTGACTACATGAGGAAATATTAGGACATGTTTGAGAGGGAGGCCCTTCTATTGGCACTTCCTGTAAATAACAATAATTTTTTTTCTACCAAAACGAAGGATTTTTTATAGCCATATAGCCTTCAAGAACCCTAATTAAATAGTGATATAAACCAACAACAGTACATTCTATCCCTCATTTCAAATCTCTGACCAGTCCTGAGTCATAAAGATGAATAAGAAAGCACCTGTTGTTGAGGATGATTTAGTGCTAGAGTAATTGTTGGAGGAATTTCGCTAGCATTAGGGTAAATCCATGCTCTTTGTTGTTATGTTACATCCCCAAAAATGGCATTTTGGGCACATTCTATCCCCCACACAGCCATGAATTTGCAATCTGGGCAAGCCCGTGTGAGACATTGATGAAAAGGGTAACTTTGGAGCATGTCTCCTCCACAAAACAACCATTAAGGCATAAACTTGCAGACCTTTCCAAAGAGTCTTGTTTCAACTTGACAATGAGGAATCTTTTGGTAGTTAATCCAATGATGGTTATTATGGCAGCAGTGATCCATCGAGATCCACAAGAAAATATCATGTGAGGGTTGATGTGTATATATAATGACATCGTGTTTCAATTGTTTATTTCCAATAACATTCAACACGTTGACACTGCCAAGGTGTAGGATCGCTACAAATCCTTTATAGATGCAGCATGTCCATCCATCAGATTTAATTGATTTATTTAAACATCATTGTTTTACAAAATACAGTGTGAAGAGGCAATCTTTAGCCTTACTGATTCATTCTCTGAATTGACTATTGTTATCTTTTATGCAAACATCGCCCTGCAGAAAACTATGTTGTGGAGCCTCTAATTCTAATTCAAAAGTGTTGCCCCATTCATAATTTGCTCTAGAAATTACATCTATGATCCATTTTATAATTTCAGCACAAGGTATGATGGTATGTTTCTTTGTTACATTACAAATATTAGATGTCCAAATATTTTCATACACATTTTGATTTATATGTAAGCATTGGGCCCATGTGACTTTGTCCAAATTTGAGGATTAGTGGAAAAAGATGCTTTACTTTGCAAAATTTCAATTCCCAAAGTCAAAATTATGTTTTTCTAAGTTAAAAATATGATTGTTTTACTTTATTTTATTTCTGAATTGAGTCCATTTGGAGTTGGTGGTTGGATTGATTTAGTCAAGTTGGCAACTTTTTTGGCACTCTTTCATAGGATTTCAGGTTACAGATTATCAAGATCTCACAAAATATTCCAATCTATCAAGAATATTCCAAATGTTCCTCAACAAGCAGGGATATTTTGAGCACCCACAACAATTACTACACTCCCTAAAACACTCTTAGACTCCTCAAACCCCACATGACAAGATTCCAAGAAATTCCGACACACCCAAAACTGCTCCCACTAATTTTGGAGTGCTTTGTACCCACTAAAATACCCCTTGTTGCAAGGAAACAATGGGCATGGGTTCCCTAAATCCTAAGAGAAGTAACCGTGTAATAGAGAGAAATGTGTACTGTAGATGGTTTAAAAAAGTTGCAGCACATCTAGAAAACTACAATGGCCTTTAAATATAGCATGTTGGGTATGGTGGATGTCACTTAGCTAGAGATAGCTATGCTCCTTGTTACCACCAAAATGAGGGCCATGGTTGAACTTTTGGCAATAAGGAGATTAAGCCATTTTGAGCTAGTGTTTCAGTTTCATACCCTAATTTTGATACAAAAACAAAGACAAGTATCTTCTAGCATCATAGACATAATTCTTTTGGCAATATACTAGCAATGACTAAGGGATTTGGGACTGTACTATCACCAAAGATATTCTTCAATGCTATATTTCAGAGTAGAATCCATATTGTTGAGTATTTAACAAGAAAATAAGTTGCCTTTTGAAGACTAGTCCACCAATTTGTTAGCATCTATTTGATGCTATTTGTGGGACTAAAACATCAAAATGTTGTATCCCTAACACTCTGTGGAAGAAGAGATCAACATCCAATTTGAAGAGGTTTGTTTCCAGAGGTAAGCATGTGTTAATTGAAACCTTATACCAATATGAAAATAGATTTGTCTATGGCTATTACAGTAAGTATTTGAACCAAATAGAGTCCATTTTATAAGGTATTTTGCAGTTACAAGGAAACGATAATAATACAATAGAAAGGATAACATACAATGTGTCAGTTATAGATATCTCAGACCATGAATAAGGCATCAGTACCTTTTTAGACCTAACATTGACCCATATATCATCCTTCCAACTACGTGTTATGACATCTTATAACTGGGTATGAACTTCAAAGAAAGATGAATGTGAAGCATATAAAATTCTGAGCTAGGACTACCTTAGGAGCAACAGTATTGTAGCATCCATATGGCATAAATTTACAACAGATAGTAACCATTTGTATACATAATTAGCATTCAAAGGAATTGCACCAACTAGTTCATATTGGAAAATGGAAATTAGTATGAACATAAGTGAAACCTACATAAAAAGGACTATAAATAGTACAGTATCCTATCAAAGTATTGAGGATACCATGCATCTGATAAGTCTCTCATGTGATTTACAAGACAAAGAATGGATGAACTCACTAAATATTGATGGTGTACCATGATGATTCTTGTAGCAACAATCAACTGGGATTAGTGTTTCCACAGGCCTACTGTGGCAATGTACTTCTTGTAGAATCCTATGAATAGAAAAGCCATGGATCCTAGTAGCATACCTAACCTCAATGCTAGTGTAAAAGAAGTCTTGATTTGGAGGAATGGCCTATTTGTATTGATGGTATCCCATTGCATGACAATGTTTCCCACGTTGAAGGAAAAAGGCCCATTTTTTTTAGTGTTTTTTGCATTGAATATGAAGACACTTCCCTGTAGATTACATTGACACTTCGAGTACGTGTCAACTAAAGCTAGAGCATAGCAACAGTTATAACACAAGTTTTTACTGGTACTTTTTTCATTTCTAGCTGAAAGGGACTGGAACAACAAACCAAGTGCAGCTAGCACACTGTATTTCCAAATTTTTGTGCTGCATTATGTTGAAAATGCCAAAGGAACAAATTTTGCATTGAATTACTGCACAATAATTAGAAGGGGCAGAGTAAAATGTAACTTTCATGATAATGAAATGAATGGAAGATTCAACTAGAAACATTATCATTTTAAAGGAATCTTTGGGCATGATGTATTAACTTGCCATGGTGCACCAATAGACATATAGCATCACATTAATCAAATCATTTTCACCATTAATGAGGCCAAATCAAAGAGGTAAAATATTTCATCTGAAATTGGTGGGTCCTAAAATTAAAAAGAACACATACAAAAACAGAATCATAATAAGAAGA